>LR140124.1:0-19394 GCA_900659605.1 Tisbe holothuriae
CCTTCAAAGATCGATACGGATAATATCAGTTTTTGGAAGGAGCCTTTTGACGGATCGGGTCATCGTATACGAAAGTTTTAAACCGGTTATAACTTTAAAATGAACTATTATACATGCAGCCTTAAGCCAAATTTGTCTAGCACTAATTCATAATCCTATTATTTTAATTAGGCTTTGTTTATGCTATACGTGTATCCTCAAAAGCTGGAATCCTGTTTACTTTTAAAATTGCTTCAATACCTGACAGAATTTGAAAAACTAAAAAAAAAAACTAAAATGACTTTCAAAGGACAGATTTAATGAAGTTGTACTAAGAAGAAAAATGCTTACGATACGTAAGCCGAGAGTTCCTTTGAAGCCCTTTTGCTTGTATTGAATTTATTATATCTGGGTACGTAAGAAAGCCGCAAAATTGTGCCTATAGCCTTGCAATGGAGTTAAAAACTGACACATTTCTACCACGTTTTAGTAGTGTCGCTAGAGTTTGAAGCGACTTTCTTTCCTGAAGATCTAACACCGAATAACATGGATCGAGTCAATTAATAACAAATAATATTTATTTGAAGTTACTGCAAACAATTGTAGTTTGTACTATCCGTATCTTGTAAGAATTGCAGCCACTAGTGAACATAAACAGGGTTTTAATTTTCTCTATAAGGAGATTACCCTTTTGGGCCTTCGATACAGTGTAAGGGAGAACACAAAACTAGCTTCTATCACGAAAGAAGTTATTTTTGTACTTCCAGCATTTCCTATAATTTGTTGAGGGACTTTGGGATTTTTGGATCTCTTTATTTTTCCATCTACTGATAAATAATGTTTCAATTTCAAAGCAATTCATCCAACCAATTTGGACTTTGGAGTGTTACAGCGCATTGTACTGCAGTTATACAAATACATAGCTTATACAGTATAAAGCAGGACAATATTAGTTTTAATATACATACATTTTAAGTATTTAGTGTGGATTATCTTACTTAATGTCTTAATATATATAATTAAATATGAAAGCATAATTATAAATATAACAAAAAGTAACCCTCAAAGTTGCTTTTGGTAGCACTAGCACTTATCCAACGATAGTTCTAACCAAGATAATATATTGAGTATTAGTTGAAGTATTGCGTAACTCCAGACAAGATGAAAGAATGGGTTACGCGCCTTCTTTTTATGTACAAATAATAGATGACTTCCCTGTATTCCTGAAAAAGTGTTTACCACAATAGCTGCTATGAAAGACTACAGCTACTGACTGTGGCTGACAGAATCCAATTCCAGGATACTGTATGCTGTTAAAGGTAATTGGTCTAGTACGTGTGCTGTTTGCAGCGCTATAATGTACATGTCGGGGTACTTTTGATGGATAAAATACATTGGATTGTCTGTTGTATGTATAAAAATTAATCTTGCCATTTCATCAAGGTTTCATATCATTCGTCTCTGCTCAGAGAACTGCTCAACTATAAAAAAAAACCGCACAAGCTCATTCCCGTGAAATTATTAACGTCATTGTCGAAACCCCCTTTGAGTCAATATATTTTCTTGAAATTTGATACAATAGCCGCGAAAAACGCCTTTCATAATGCAATACGATCACCTACGTTTGTAATATTGCGTTTTCTCACGAGTTCAATATTAAACTCATTTCCTAGGGTGATATAATCCCGTACTGTTTTATTGTAACCTTATTAACTTTACAAGTAATATTTCTCTTCCATTTCTGGATAAAATGTACAACCAATGTAGTTCTACTCGAGAACAGGGTTGCCAGATGGTAGTCAAGGGATTCGGCCAGAAAGATGTGAAAATTCGGCCCAAAATGAAAATTTTCGGCCAGAAATCTAAAGATCCAAAAAGTGTCTGATAACCCGGTTGTATTAATACAAGCATGATTTACAGTAAATTTTTAAGGGCAACACACAGGTTTTAACCAATTGTCATTAACATTACATCACATTAAATATATTCTGGCCTTTTAAAAAACTCAAAGGTGTTTCAGCAGTATGTCTTTTTTTGCTATAATACATTACCGATAAATAAAACTTTTCACTTTTGTCTTACATTGTCATGCATGTCATTTAGATTTAAAATTAAACAAAGAGAACATTTTTGCACAGTTATAACCTGTAAAATATTAAGTTACTTTCTTTCTAGCTGCATTTTATGGTTTTACGGGTCATAATAATTTTTTATCCCGCAGCTGTCAGCAAGCAGTATTGATAAAGTGGCACCTTCCATTAACATATAAGAGATATGCAATATTTTTCCTTGTCCAATAGTTACTTAGACAATTAATGTAAAGGCTGTTGACCTGGCATTACTTCAATTTGTTTTAACTTAAGCCACTAGTATCTTAACCAAGATATAAGCATATAGTTAAACAAGACTAATGAATTATATTTGCCAGCAAAAAAATGGGCCGGAGGCCCAAAGAAATTTTCTATATTATTTGAGAAAATGTCTTATTAAGTAAAAATGACACTAATTGGAGGCGGGAGCCAATTCTGCCTGATTTCGGCCCAAAAGTGGATTTTCGGCCAGAAGCAATTTTGGGCAGAATTGGCTTTGCTCACTCTGCCTGACCCAAGAATCCTGTAAGTAGAGGTTAATTCAATCACAATGTTGTCCCTGATTTTTGCTGTTGGCATGGGTGAACATAGTCGCCACTTCGACCAATCACAAGACGAATTTGAGGACTGAGTCCTGAGCTTAGCAGACAGTGCTCGTCTGAGTTTTCTCCCCTCCCTCCATCTAGCTGGCAGCAAGTTTCGGGCGTGCTGGCGACTATATTGCGGTCCCTCAAAGCCCACTGTCCCGCCTGAGGGGGCTGAATGAACTCACCTTTACTTACAGGCTGCTTGGCTACGACAATATAAGACTAAGTTATCTCGACAAGCTAAGACGACAAAAAGGATTTTGTAAACATACGTCAGCACAGTCTTAAGTTAACTAACTGATTTTATTTCCGCACAGTACAGTGACGCTAAAACCATACCTTCTATGCTTTCCTGCATGTTATCTTATCAGAAAGAACGCAATGTAACATCCTCATAACAAACTCCGTCATTTTTATGCAAACTTTGAACTTGAAAAAAGTGCAACAATAGTCAATAAGATCTAAAAATGCCAAGAGCCAAAGGCCGCAAGTCTGTCACCAAGTCTACAACTACTAGCCGAACCACCAGAGTCACCAAGCGAACAACGACGACATCGAAGGCACCGGCGAGGAAAAAGGCCATGAAGACCGCAAAGAAGGCTCCTGTAAAGACTGCAAAGAAAAAGAAAAAAACGTAATAAAATGCAAAAGCAATGCTAAAGTATTAATATTATATTATATATCTATAATATTGGTCATTGCGGTTCAGAATCTATCAGGAATATGTGTCACTAAATGAGACTTTGTCTAGCATATGTGTTACTATTATGTTTTCAATTTCCAAGCCGTGAATTTTCTAATCAGCTTCTCCGTGACGTAATAGACAATCCAATAGGCAATTTCTACGGACGATGTGAGGCTGAATCCAGTCCACAGGGAGAGAGTTCCGCCTGTAAAAGATCCCGGCGGATTATGATGGCAAAAACAACTTCATTGGATCATAACACTTTCCTACAATACCAAGTCGATCGATGCCTCGATATTTCCAGCTGGTTCTAATCATGTTCACGTTTTGAGAGGAAACTTTCACGGTCAAGAGGGCGAAATCTTTGCTGACTTTTTGATGACATCTAAATATGGATAAGCGATAAGAAACTTAAATAACTGTTTTCAGTATTCTCACCTTGCAATCATATCAAATGGTGCCATACCGTAAATATTTACATACCATTTGGTCATGTGAATGTAGTTCCAAAACAGGTTATCAGATTTGTGGTTGATTCTGGAAGTCGAATGTTACAGGGTCAAGGATTTATGTTGTTTAAATACCTAGAATATGCCAAATGTTGCATGTCCTGATGTTCACATTCAATTATTGGATTGATAACCATTGCATCAAGAGATGCATCAAATAGCATGGAATTGCAATCTTTGTCACAGTTGCAATCAAGAGTTCCATATTCACCTGTGCATTAGAAATGACGCTATATTCTACGTTTCTTAAATATTAATTTGGCATTTGTTACATTTAACATTATCCTTTGGAATTGAGTAATCATATTCCTAGTACAAACTGGCTTGTTAATCATTCGATTTGGTCGGATGTAATCCCAAGGTATGCAACCAATTTGATCCACAGCTCTGAAGAAGTGACATTCATACAGACAGCTCCTTTGAGAATAATAGTTAAACATCTCAGCACTGTCTCGTGCCTCAGACATGAATCGGCATCCACGCTCTATAATGCTGGCAAAGTCCTCTGTCTGGTCATCAGCATGTAATTGGGTCATACCAACGTTTACAATGGTCTTCTGGCCAGGGTAGACATCAAAGTTGGAGCTGGTGTCAAATGATTCATGGAAAAGATTCAGCGCTAGTATGAAATGTCCACCAGTTTCCAGATCAGCCATTTCCATTGTGTGAATGTCAAGTATGAGGCTGAGCTCCTGACCTTGTCTTGAAAACTCATCGCCTTTAATGCTCTCTGTCAACATTGAAGGACTAAATATATTCTTAAATATTAACTTATAATCAGTGGTATTGGAGCTGAAGAGCAGATCAAGCCCCAACGCATTGAATGCACTGCATACTCCTCGATCAGTGAAAATATGTTTTAGCTCTTCAGTACAGTCCATGCCGTCGTAAAATATGTTTGTTCTACAGTCTTGAATAGCTTCCAGACGATTCCACAAATAATTTTCTTTCCTTGCCATTATATGGAAATTTGTCTCACTATTAAATTTAGGTTCTAAGGACATTGGCATGTTTGTCATTTCCATCCAATTGCTTACAAAATCCATTTGCTGCTCTTTTGGAGGCACCATATTCAGCATAACCTTGGAAAACCTCATAACCTGCAGCACAAAGGCAATGTGCTGACTCAACCTTTGTCCATGGACATTATTCAATTCATTAGCATTAATCATTTCCATTCCAATGTCAGACTTTAGAGGAAACTTCACGGCTGCATTGCCATTTTCCATTCCTTTGATATCGTGTATATAAGACATGATCATTCGTACGTATGAATCCTCGTTGTAATACGGTTTTAATAATTTCTTAATATTTGTTAAATCCATATTGAAGGAATAGGAACTCTACAAGGAGACCTTTATTAATCATATAATGCATATAGTGTCTGCACCTCTATGTACCTCTGTTCCGTTAGATATTTCCCTCTCAAAATCCTTCAAATGAACGTAATGGATCTGCCGTGACGCATATTCTCGCTGTGTTTTCGCGCTTTGACCAATAAAATCATCTAATGGATCCAGCAACAGTGGGAGCTCAATTATTGGGATGTCAAAATCTGTTTTCGGTATGCCGTTCTTATTCAAGAATTTTGTGGACAGTTCATTATAAAAATCATAGAGTTTGATGTGGCTACGGTGTTTTTCCAAGATGAGTCTAGAAAGAGTTAGAATTAGTAGGTTGTATGCAATTTTACTTAATAGTGCAATTTTCGTTTATCCTGGGACGACATATATCCATATTCAGTTCCAGAAACATATTCATAATTGAATACCTGTTTTGTCCAAACTTTTCCATTGATTGAAACATTCCTGCTAAGGTTGTTGGAAGAAAATTTTGCAAAAGGCTTCCAAGACCATTTAGGCCAAACTTCAAGAGTACATAAATCTGTACATGGCGTTGCAATCGCTCATAACATTTGGAACAGGCGAGTTTATACTGGGGGAGATCGGTGGGATACGGTTCAGGCAATCCTATAAGAGTAAACTTCATAACAAACAGTCTAAATTGACTATTTGAATCGTTTACTTATATGTGGCTCAGGCTTCCCTCTGCAAAGTTTGTAGTCAAGACTCATGATCTGATCGTATGTAACATTGCACTCAGGACCAAAAGTACCGTTGGAACCTGTACAAAATTTAATCTAATAGGCTCAGAAATACGAGTACTTGTTAGCTGACTTACAGAGGTCTAAAAATTCATAGGTATCCATTGACACCCAGTACAGGTCTAGTTTAATTTGTTCAAATCCCTCATACGTCCCGTATGCGGTTGGCAAGAAATCTATTATATCCTGAGGCTCATACAATCTGTAGCACCATCCATTAAAATAAAATAACTCCATGTTGGCACACTCTAAACACCAATCAACAGTTTACTTAGTTATTTTCCGTACGACATTTTTACCTTCTTCAGAAGGATCTTGCATCTTGAAAATTTGCTGAAGCTGATCTACAAATTGTAAAAGTGTTACATTGCATCCAGGACCAAGGTCGCCTCTTTCACCTACAAGCATAAAATGATGTACCATAATTTAAACAAAAAAGAAACAAATTATTACATGCTTTCATAAATTGTACGTCACTCCGCGTGGGAATTGTTAGCTCAAACAGAATTTGAGTTTTATACAAAGGATTTTGATATTTGCAAATACTCCATTCCACGTCTTCATCCTCATTAAAGTTCCATTTGAAGAACTCGTAACAGTGGTTCTTGTAATAAAACCCATTTTGACGGCAAACTAGAGGAACATAAAAATTATGTTTAAATACAGGTAGAACTCAGCTTACTGTTGCTCAGCGTAGGATCATATATCTTTAACCTAATAGCAATGAAGAAGGTTTATATAGCAGCTAACGCAACAAGTGGGCATTTTACGCCTTTTTGTGGAGTCAGTAATGAATCTTGAACCTTGTATGCTATAGATCATTTATAGATGACACTACTTTAGGACCAGCGTCAAACATTCTATTCTATCTAATAATATATGGAAAAGACACCAGTGTCCTACTTTTCTGACTGGATGTTTCCATAGGCGTCTCTGAGCCAAAATCTGCTCCAAACATATTGAGCTGCAGTAGAATATTATCTCCATACAAACTATCTAAGCATTGAATATGAATGACATCAGTGACATTGTCAACCAGTGAATGATGAACATGTTTGACAAGGCAAGCTACAAGGTTGCAGATGGAAATTTGGCATTTAGACTTTAACTTAAGGCCGTGCGAAATCTAAGGACGTGCGGGTACCCGGATCCGGACCCGGATCCGCGGATCCAGCTGGATCCGGACCCGGATCCGTCAATTTTTGGATCCTCCACGGATCCGGATCCGGGTCCAAACTATTATAATCAGACTTTGCAAAATGAGTTCAAAAATTTAGCATCTAGACTCATGTCTAGACTACACTTTTAATGAACTCATTTAATGGACCTCCGGAGGCTTTAGCTTTGTAGTGTGCAACACTTAGCCTCCATGTAGTAAGAGAGTATAGCTGGACCCGGATCCGGACCCGAACCCGGATCCGCGGATCCACCTGGATCCGTACCCGGATCCGGATCCGCCGCAAAATCCCGGACCCGCACGTCTTGCTTCCATAGATAATTCGATAAGCATAAAAATATTACCTATGGTTATGCCACGATTCATTCGTTTGTATTCCTTTCAATAACTGTGAGTAAGGTCCTGGTTGTCAATACTGCGTTAAACAGGAAAATCGCGCGCATTGCACTGCTGTTGCCAAAGGTTCCATAAGTCATAAACATGATTAATTTTGCAAATAGAGTCGACCGACCGGTTTTTGAGAATCTTTATATAAATATTCTTGACTGGAGCCGTATTTTACACGTATCACAATATGATTTAATTATTTAGGACAAAATCGTGTCTTCTTTTTTCCCTTTCTCATATTTGTGTAAAATTGAACGATTTTTTTTTCTTGTGGAGGAGAATATTTTTTTATCCTCGATAAAGATAGAAAAAGGAGTATTCCGAATATATATTTTTAATTAGCATAAATATTCCATCTTCAACATTATTTGGCCTCTTCCTCTTAATATACCTTATGTATTCCAAAATTCCGAAAAATATTTCCCGAGAGGAGCCCGGATGTTTTTTATTCATTCTGATTTCTCTCTCTTAAATCTAGAATTCTTATTGATTATTGTCCATTTCTATTCTATGCCGTTTCTTGAGCCCTTTTTACTTCCATACAGTGGGCATATACTACAAACCAGATGTAAGCAGCCACAAATAGAACAGGGACCCACATCAGTAGAGTTGAAATGATTATCACGGCAGCTGAAAAATGAGGAAATCAACTGGATAGTCAATGGAAGCATGAAGCGAAGGAGCCTAGTTATAAACCGTTTGGCTCGGTAGTTGGTTAAAAGTACTTTCGTTGGTTATAGGTTCGAAACCTTAGATCACAGATATGTAGCTAGTTACTATACAGATATGTGCCTTAGATATTGATACAAGGCTCCATATATCAATTTCAGTTACAGTTTACTATTACTTTTCAGTGTGCATGAAACTAGCACGATTGTAATTACTTACAGAAGTGTGAGATGTCATAGATAACTTTTACTGTTACTATAGCGTCCATAAGAACGACCAGGCTCAGCCAGGGACCGTATAACTTCCACTGACGTTTGAATACGCCCACCAGAAGTAGAAAGTTTATCAGCAGAGAAATAGCGGAAAACACACAGCCTAGAAAGATATCCTGTCAATTCTGTAAAATCTTGTTACTTACATCAGGTACTTCTAGTTATTTAGATGTACTTGCTTACTTGCAACAATCTGACCTTCCGTCAAGGTCGGCGGAAGTATAAACTGATTCCTGTGCGCCAGCACATAGGCAGTCCAGGACAGAAAGCCTGTGTAGAAGATGATACTGAGCCAGGCTATGAGTAGGGTGCCTGTGCGGTGTGAGTGCCAGTTAATGGATGTGAAGCTGTCACGTAGACTGCTCATGATACTAATGGCGAATTATGATTGGGACACGGTGTGAATGAAAATTTGAATGTCGTACCAAAGGAATTTGGATATAATTCAAAATCCTTTGTTGTATCACTGCACTGCTAATTTAACACTTAAACTTGAAGTAAGTCTTGGAGACAGGAAAAATATGGTATTGTGGTTAACACATAAGGATGCTAAGGTAATGTTAGTCACAGCCGTTAAAATTCTAGAAAAATGGAGTATATAACAATTTGTACCAGAATGTTTCAATCAAAGCAATTCTGTAGTTACAAAGTTTCTCCATTTGATAAGTGAACTACTCAGTTTTGGTTGTTCTTCAACACGAATTACTTTAGGTTCAATATGAGGATACAGAGTGGCCAAAACTGGTTGCTACAAATAGAGCCAGCAACGATGCTTGGAGTCTTGCCTTAGACTTGTTTTCTTTTTCCTTTTTGTGCTAATAATATATGTACAGGTTGTCCCTACAAGAGATTTTAGATATACCCAGAGATCCGAAACCTCGCCTACTTGCTTTACGGCTCATATGGGCCACTTTTTCTCTGCCTGACTTGCTCTACGAATTCAGGACGATGGGCCACTTAACTCAGTCAATCCGCAGTCTTTCCTCAGGGGAAGAATAACCATAATATAGTTCAATAAAAAAATTCTGGTTTTTAACGAGGTATACTCATTAATTAATTACACATTAATGCAAATCAAATGTAAAAAGAACAAATGATACCAACATGTGTATCTTATAATAACAGAAAATATGCATTTGTGTTGCCTTTTGTATGGTTAAAAACGGTGTTCTAGTTCCCTGAAAAAAGAAAAAAAGAGAATTCGTTTTCAGCTTTGAGGTAGGCAAACCAACAGTTTGCGACGTCCAGTGCAGAGGACAAGGAAAAGTGACATAGAAAAAGTGGCATATCTCTACTAATTCAAATTTTGGCGGGTGTTATCCAAATCCACGTTTCGGATCTCTGGTATATCTAAAATCTCTTGTCCCTACTAGGGTAATAAACTTACGGATTTGCAAAAACCGATTTTCGGTTTATTTAAAAACCGAAATTACGAAACCGACTTCGGTTTACAAGAAGTCGTTTTTGACCCATGTCGTTTTTCTAGACATTGGGGTGTTGACATGATTTACTGCAAAAAAATAATTATTTCGAACATTTTTCATTTTCATTTTGTCCAAAATACACATAAACCGACTTCATCCCATGATATAAACGTTAGTCCTATTACTCCAAACAGGAAAATAATTTGCATTGCATTAAATGTTGCCAAACTTTTCTATGTCACAAAATTATTTTTACCAAGCTGAATTATTGTACATTCGACGAACCGGTTTTATTTCTTGAGAGCCACTTCGAGTGGAGCTAAAATTTAGCTGTATCACAAAATTATAATTATATTTCAAAATCAATTTAACCAAGTGGAGTATAAATACTTTTTTTTAATTAAAAATGAAGTTTCCTCATTTTTGTACAATGTTTATGCTACTCCTTCTGTCTAGTACTACCATGTACCAAAATAATTTAAAAACTGCATTTTACTATAACTTTGTATTTGAGCACGCATTGTTGCATTGTATCCTTGAGGTATATTTTCGAAACAGGAAAAGTTGTTTTCGGGACTTCTTTCGATATCACTAATTAAGTTTGTCGTTTCTTTAGTGATTATTCTCTGCAATCACGTAAAAAACTTAGTATAGTCTATTGATCACTTTTGAATATTTCAGTCACCCCATTAATACATTTAAAAATACACTTAATGAAACCTTTAGCTCTTCAATTATCAAAACAGTACATTTTGAACCAGAATAGTTTATAATCAATTGTACACTAAACGTCTGCTAGATTACTGTTGAATATTCAAAGGCACTTATTTGCAAACGATAACACATCGGCAGAAATAAAGACTGCACTATTATTTTGAAGTTTGTTTAGCTCCATCAAGCTCTGTTGGTATAGAAAGTTATTTGTAAAAGGTATCTTCTCTTGACCTGAGTCTGGAGTCTCTTATATTACCCTTGGTCTTGAGCTAAGTATTGAAAAAAAATCCGTTTTAGTATATTGAACTTTGCTTTGAGCTTTTGTTATCTAAGGCACATCAGTCACTCCAGTTGAAACCTAGTACAGTTACTACCCAGTTTTGGATATAAAAAATGTTAAACTTTTTATAGAAGTAAAAGTGTATCGTCTTCATTAGCATTCACTGAATGAGATTGAGCTCATTTTCAGTACAGTTGACATTCAATATTGGCCAAAATATTGTTAATCTGAATGTATCCAAAGTCATTTTCTGATGACCACATCCAGTGATCCCGGGTTCGTGCCCGATTGCTTCCAGCTGAGCCCCTGATAGTTGTCCAGTCTCGCTTCCACCGCTGGCTTGATCCTTGCCTTGCCTTTGCTGCCACGGCCAGTGATGACTTCAAGGCGAAGGGATTTCGAACTGGAAAAGAAAATGGTAATTAAGTCATTAAGAGGTCTCAGGGTTGCCAGGTTAATGAGGGATTTTGGGCTGGAGGTTGGAAGAAGAATGTTAATTAACTCTGGGGATTGAGTGTCTAGCGCTGGGATGACAGTCTTAATATGGGATTTGGATGTTGCTTGAATAAAACTTTAATTCTTTTAATATGACATAACGAGAACAAAACTGATAGAACAAATAGATTTACATTTTACAGTACAATCGTACTACAATGAAATTGCAAGTTTTGTAACAGGGTGCATAAAAAACAAAACTCAACATTTTTCTGGTTGAAACGGATTGACCAATAAATAAAGTCAATAAAAACAAATAATAGGTATATATTTTTATTATATATAATTTTTTGTGCTCAACTTGCCTTTGCGTTAATATTTTTGAGTATGAAATTTTAAAGCCCTTGCCACCGGTGAGGTTTCGAATGCTTTTAAATATTTTAATATAAAAGTAAATAGCAATAAGCTCTTTATTCTAGCTCTTTCTGGACAAGAAAAAAAATTAGTGCCGAACATGTGGGTTTCATTTTTTCCAACTATTTTGTCTTCTTCAAAAGACCCAACTATTCAAAGACTGACAAGCAATTTTGAGAAAGCATTCGGTACATTAATTAACCAGAAATTGAAACTTATTTTTGCAAAAAAAAAATAAAAAAAATGGATTGACACATACATTTGGCCGCTTTTGTACAGCATTCGTGAACCATTTAGAGTAAATATTTAATGTATTATTATTATGTAGCCGGCAAAAGGTCTTTAAAGGTCATTAAAAGTAAGAAAAATAAAACTGAATCAAATCCCAAACCAAATTATAATATTGATGATAGACCGGCGAACCTCAAAAATACTCACAATCTGAACCATTACATTACAAGAAAATTCCATTTGAATCGGTTAATAAAACAGATATGTCGCATCAGTGAAGTACGTACACTACAGTTTAACTTTGATCAAAGTAATGGAAGCTTTCGTGTTAGTTTTAGCGGTATTTTAATAACGAAACGCCTAAATTGGCGCAAAAAAAGTTAAGAAATTAAGCTAAAGATCGGGGCCGTGGTAATGGTGATGTAATAATTGATCAGAGATCATTTAAGTAGTAAATAGAGTTTGCAAGCGCCTTTGAACACAAAAACTTCACCTCATATTCCCCAGCTCCGCTCTCTTCATCTCAATCCACCACTCTAGATTCTCCACCGCCTCGGCCACGGTCAACCAGTGCAGATCAATCGAGTTCTGCGGCGCTGTAGATGTCAATGGCTGCTGAGTCCGCTGTCGGGCGAGGTTTGCCTGGCAGAAGGTGTGGAATCGGGCTGAGGATTGGAGGCGGTTGAGACGGTCCGACATGAGGCGGCCTTCTTCGGCGTAGTAGGAGGCGACGCCTGAAAAAAATGAGTAATCATATAGTTTCTAGAACGCAATAAAGAGCTCTTTAGAACGCACAAGTTCATTGAACCTATTTTTATTGTTTTAAAATATATTATTATACGTTGGTTGCATTCTATACCAGTCGATGTTCAAGAAAGTAAAAATATCAAAAAAGCTATAATCAATTGTTATGTTTAGATGCTGACAATACTCAAACAAAATTTAAGATTAATGTGGTCAAAGACCGCTAAAAGATATAACATAAACATGGAAAGAAGAGACGAATTAAAACAAAAAATAAGTTTAATGTGGTCAAAGACCCTTAAAAGATATAACATAAGCATGGAATAATGAACTCAAGAAGAGACAATGAAAACGATCTTCACTTACGAGAGTAGTTTATTTATAGATAATGACAACGATTAGTGCCTTTGAGCAAATTAAAGTACTTTGAATATAAATTCATTTTTTTTTCTTTTCTAGTTCATTTTTATATGTGCATTACGCATAAAATGAAGTATTTAGACTGTACGCAAGGCCCTCTAACAGCTTATATTGTAACTTTCTTAACTGCAAGTTATAACTTTACCTAGTTGTTTGCTAGTATTCTTAAATTTAATGGAGTAAACCGCAATACTAAATATAGTCATATATCTGTATACTATATTTGCAATAAGTGCAGGCATGATGATGGAGCTTTGTATAAGCAACATAATAAATTTAATAATTTTACCTCCTTGCTTCGCCTTATGCGCCCTGCACGCCTTCTGATACAACTCCGCCCTTCGCTCCCTCAGCTCATTGATTTCCTCCTGGGACACGGGAGAGCTCTCTTCGAATCCGAACGAGGACGTCTCCGGATCGGTGGAGGGTTTTGTAGGGGTGTTGAAGCCCGGAGGACCACCTTAATGAGAAGACATGAGGTGAAATATTAGGATAGTTGTATACTTTACATAAATAATGCTCATAATGAGCGCTAAAATATGTCCAAAATGACAAATAGTGGGCTGCCACAAAGAAGAAACAAGTGATTTTCTAATGTTCACTCGGGTATTTATGTACTATTTGACTATGCAATGTACATTTGCGCAAACAAAAATATTGTTCTCATATTTTTACGTAAAGTTTATATAGGTTGTAGAAGGGGATGAAGATTACATTGCAGAAAAGAATAAAACCAGTCCTAGAAATATAATTGCAGTTATTGCTCTTGATGAGCGCTAAAACCTACTTAACCTAGAAATATTCGAGGAATCCTAAATTGACTGAACATTATTTAACTATATAGTATTTTACAATGCCAACGTGCCAAGTAGGTTTGCTCAAATATATTTTCAAATATTTTTTTTTACCTAGCTCGGTAAGCTAGACAATTTTTGAGTATAAATCAACAGGCAGTTGGCAATTGGCTTTGGTATCATATAATGATGATAATTTCTTTCTTTTAGATGGTAAACGTAAACGTAAATATGCCGTCGAAAAAACTCACGGTACACCTTGACGGTACAAGAAATTCATTATCATGACATAAATTCATAATATAATTGGCAATAACATGATATCATACCGTTCCTCTTCTGCATGCCGACCACCCCTGCCGCCGTATTCACCCTCAAACTAAACTCCAATCCCCTCGCCAGCGCCTCCGTCGCCTCCTCATCCTCCCGCCGGGCGCGCGCTCTCGCCTCATCCCGCCACAGCGCGTGCAGCACGGACGCCAGCGCGGCCGGCACCGGCAGGGTGAGCTGGCCGGGAGCGTGGTTTGCGGGCGCGCGTACCGGGCCGTAGGTGGACTCCAGGCTGGTGGCGAACTCGGCGTCGAGGGTGAGGTTGAAGTCGGGGGTGTCGGTTGGGGTGGCGCTGCTGGAGTTGGAGGAGGAAGACGATGAGCCTAGAAAGAATCCTCATTATAGAGTCATTAATCTGAATGTGATGCTGATTTCAAGGGCATAACGGTGTCAACTTAAGACGGTCAAAAGTAGAGATGAAGATCTAGGCCTTTTCTTGCGAGAAAAAGGAGAGAAGAGGATACATTCAACCGACAGGAATCACAGGATGATAATATTAATAAGAACTTCAGGATGGAAACTGCTTTAAATATTTTTTTTAAAATCTTCATTCGGAACAATTTTCTTTCTCTACTATTACTAATATCATGTCACGTCAGGTTAGCCAAAACAAACTAGTTAATGCTAATTAGTAATTAAGTCCCTTATGATCACAGCCAGGGCTGGCAAGGACTAATTCAAGTGCAAAAACTCAAAAAAAGTGGTTCCTTTTTTAATGGAGCAGCCTTTTTACAGCGCCTCTTATCGATCCATTTCACAGCATTATTTGTATGGTTCGCAGGTATGCTATCATTGCTATGAGGAACAGCCTTTGCCCCGTCTATTTTTAATCACATCGGATCTGTCAACGTTTGTGGCCTTATCTACATATGGTCAAATTTGACTATCAAAATTAACGAATTGTGGATCGAGCTCGTCAGCTCGATGCCGCGTAAGCGAATAAATTATATCTTATTAATAGGCATCTCGGACAGAAAACTCCATTGAATAAATAAAGAATTCCGATGAAGTAGTTTTTCCTCTACGAACTTGTCGTCAAGAAAAAAGGATATAACTTAATTCTTTTATGATGACAGGGTTGCCGGATTTGACGAGAAATGGTTAAACATTTCAGCCGTTGCTACCCCACTTTTTAACTTCCCATAACATAATGATAAAAATCACAGAACAAACCTTAATTATTTGGGACACTAAACCAAACCATAATTTCAGGGTATCAAGAGCAAATTGAGTGTCCTAATGACACATAACTCACCCGATCCGTTACTCTCCTCCCCAACCCTCGCTCTCCTCCCATTAATATCCGAATCGAGCACTCTATTCACCGCATCCTCCAGACATCCTTTACTCAGCAAGAACGCCGGTAGCAGGTCGCCAATGCCCAGATCTGGGAAGCATTGAAGGAGTCCGCTGAAGGCCTCGTTCTCCGGGCATGGTTTGAGCTGTGGAGTCTGTTGTGGTTGCTGCTGGTCCGGGGTGTTTGATGGCGGTGGGATGGTGAGAAGGTTTAGTTGTGGGAGTGGTGGCGGGGTGGAGACTGGAAATGAAAGTGGGGCATAGTATTGTATCCCTGGTATCAACTGGAAATAATGTTTAAATGATTTTGCAAAACTACAATCGCTAAAAAAATTGTTCTTGGTTGTTAAAATTTTGAGAAATACTCAAAAGAAAATAATGTCCGTATTAAACTGCCGTTTACAAAAAAAAATACAGTACATATGGACAATTACTAATTTTACTACCACTTGAACCTACTGTAATAAATTTAGAGGAAACTCCAAAGAAAAGTTGTGGTATATACGTACCATTGAATTTTTCTCTAAAATATTTACAATTAGTTGCAAAAATAGATTTATGAATACTCAAAGGAAATTACCTGGATTTTAACCAACTATAATTACTACTATACGGTTAAGCATTGAGTTTATATTAGAGGAGTACTTACAGTCCACAGGCGGCATCTCAACCTTTCTTTGCTCCTCCCTCAACTCCTGCACGGTGACCACCTTCGGCCTCACCGCCTCGGCCATCTCGCCCACCATGGCCAACAGATCAGTCCTCTCAGCTCGCTCAGCCATCGACCTGAAAATACATTTACATTATAGATTATAAATAGTTCAACTTCAGCCATCGATTTGAGATTAAAATATCAGAAGTTACGTATATTTAAAGTTAAAGTATGATCACTTGTTATATTCTCAACTTACTTACAACTTGACCTGGAAATATTTGACATATAATGTATTACATCAAAGTACCTGCCTTTGAGTGGATTAATATTTGAATGTTACCCGTACCTGATCTTATCCACCGGGACGCCGTGCACCGTTCTCTTGGAGAGAGCGATTGGCTTTGCATCCCATGCACCCGGCGGCTCAAGGAGGATCACGGGGTAGTTGTTCTCGCGGGCGAGGCGGAGATACGGTTGGAGCTCCCAGGACTGGAAGGGAATTAATTACAGAAAAAGCGAATATGATGCTAATTTACATTAATACGCATAAACACCTGTACTCAGACCATTGAGCGAAATAAAAATAGAACATTAGTGCTACTCTCAACCGTGTGCACATTGACACCTTTTTTTAATGTGAGGCAAATATATATTAGTTGAGTGTGTGCACCACCTTTGAATATTCATAAAATATAATAAAGAACGTCCTGGACCCAATTAACTTGAGAAAAACATGAAAATAAAAATGTTAATAATGTATCGTATTAATTCCATATATTAATGCTAACATTATATTAACTTTAAAGGAGCATCAGTAATTAATATTCCATTTAAACTCAATATTTTATACCTGCAGATTCGTGTTATCCACAATGACCGGCGTCCTCCCCTCCCGCATAGCCTTCCTAGCCTTTGCCTGACTCCACTCGTGCGCCTTCCCAATGAGGCTCTGGATGTAGAGATACTCGCCGTGGGCGTCGACGAAGAAGTCGTCGGCGGACACGATAAGAGGGCCGGAGGAATAGGGAGGAACATGAGCTGGAATGAAATAAATATGCGGTTAGTTTTTAAGGGCCTCAAACTAGATATTACATTTAAAAAGACTAGATATTACATTTAAAAAGTTATCTAAGAAGCTTTATTTATTGACAGTTCCGAAAGTAAAAAAGTCATATTTGACATTCAAAAACACAAGTAGTATGGACAAAATCGTTGGGATGATTCGAGTGTGGATTGTGGAAATGGAATATAATCTCTTATTAATAAGACATTAACCCGAGAAACTCCTTTGAATTTTTCAGAAAATATTTATTGACCATCGAGATTAAGTAAGTATTTTAACTTTTTCTCTCCTACTCATAAATATATTCTCAAGTTCCTTCCAAAGATACAGAGGTTGAAAGGTACGAAGGGTATGCCTCGTGCAGAAATTATCAATACATGCTTCCTCAAAAATATACAAGAATTCGAAAGTAAATGGATTTTTATCATCTTTTCCTTTTCCGGAACAGAATACACGTAGGCAATATGCTTGTGTAAAAAAATAAGTCTTTTGCGTTTTACCGAAAATTTTGCAACAATTTATTTTTAATTCATAGTAAACGCCTTTGGCTATTTTTACAATATAATCTATCTAAGTTAATTTTTAGTTGAGTAGTACTCTACTAGCTACACTAGAAGTACAAATTTCTTTGGCAAGAAAGGACATTACTCAAGAAATTTAGACACTCATACAATTTTGCGTCAGAGTGGTAGCAAGGCTTTCCTCTTCTATAGAACCTGATTTGTACTTCGAGGTCCGGCCCTTGAACAAGGAAGAAATGAAATGAAATTGACATGCAAACTTCCCCTACATTCCTAACATTTTTCATTAGTACTTAAGTGGAAAAACGCAAATCTCAATGTAGCAAAATTAGTTATTTTTTAAATAATTAATATCTGTAAAATGTCACCTCTATTCTTCTTCTTTTTCTTGGGTGTTGTCCTCTTCCTAGCCGAAGTCCATTCCGTCTCCTCTGCTGGCCTTCTTGCAGGGCTGGCGCTGCTCTCACGGCTGCTGACGGTAGCTGCTTCAGACGCCGCAGCCTCTGGTTTACTGTAAAAATATTAAATGTAACGAATCCATTTATTCAAAATAGTATTGGTCACTGTTATTTTTGTATCCATTAATTTATAACGCAAGCAATAGTGAATAAAAGCAACAATATTCTTAATGATGTACGGTACATTTAATTAATAGATACAAATTATCATTACTAATGCCAAATTTGATCAATAGTTTATTTCACGGAAATTTGATATGAAACTTATAGAATAAATTTGCTCAAAGACATTTATCACTATTATATTAGACTTGATTTATTGCATTTGCTATAGCCGGAAAAAGGACGATAAGGCGGTTACTCCCGAGCAGCGCTTGCAATATAACCGTCAGTCAGCGATCGACTTTGAACGTCCGCTCCCGATCAACCACCGATTTATTTCGATCGCTCGGAATCTGCCTTATTAAGCTGGTTTAATGTAACTCTGGCTCAGTTTGAGGTGGGTTTAGATATTTTCTTATGAATTCAAAAGTTAAGGGATAGACCTTTTTGATATAACTTTCAAATTAAATCATAGCCTTAGCAGATTGTAACATATTTATTGTGCAACTTTCGTTGTCTTGGGTTAGTGTGAAAAATTATAAGTAACTATAATGATAATGATTGTATTAATTTCCATAATAGCAAGGATTTTTATTCTAAACAACCTTAATTTAGTAATTGAAACAAATATTTTTTCTGTCACAAGACTTTCACGGTTTCTACAGCTAATTAAACCTCAATATGTTGCAGAATTTGGCAAATAATATGTTGGGGGTATATTGTTATGCAGATAGACTTTTTTGACCCTATAACTTATGTAATATTAACATGGAATGGTATCTTTTCGAATATATACGGTTTTAATATCCTGTATCATTGAAAAACACCTTGTAGAGTCATAATTTTAATCTTACTAGAGAATTGAACTTAATCGAAAATAACCGATGGTTGACTGAGAGGGAAATAATCGAAAATAACCGATGGTCGGACCGGTCATTTAACTGAATGCAAGCACTGCTCCCGAGTCCTTTTGAACTTTAGTGGGATATAATTTTATGGTTATTGGCCACATAATGTACATAATGAAATCATATTTTTTTTTTGTTGGATCATC
>LR140125.1:0-19390 GCA_900659605.1 Tisbe holothuriae
TGGGGTTGAAAAAGTTGTGGTTGAAAAGGCTGAAGTTGACAAAGCAGGCAGGTGAAATAGTAGTGGGGTTGAGACGTTCTGAGGTTGACTCGTCAGGTAACCTATTGTTATACCTGATGTTGATAAGCATCAGTAGAACAGTAATGAGAACAGCCATTCTGCCTGGTAGCATGGCAGGGTTGACCAGGAATGACATCCAGCTGACGGCCACGAGCACTGATGAGGGAAGATAGTATCGCAGCCAGTACGGAAAGAACAGACGCTCAAGACCAATAGAAAGACGTAACAATGGTATAATAAGGACTCTTACAAGCATTTACCCATTTTACCTGAATTTAATGCCAGTGACTGAGTACTCAACTTCCGGATTCCCATCCGGATCAAACTCAATAAAGATGGTTTCATTCTTGTCCGAGTCCAGCGGTTCAGCACTCAGCCGGTACTGCAGCGGCCGGTGCCTCGTGGCTGAGCCCCATTGATACGTCCCATCTATAGTCATGTCATCACTTGAGTATCCATAGCTGCCATACAGGAAGTAGCACGTTTGGGAGTCAAGTGGGAAGTGGTGGAAGCTGAAGAGTTCACACTCGACTGTCACCTAAAGACAATTTGAAAAATATAAGTCTATGTCGTCTTTGTTAGTTGTTACCTTTGCTCCAAGGCTGAGACAGATGGTATTATTTGGGTGAATTTCAAGGCTCCCAAGGCTGGCAAGGACCATCTTTGGCTCAAATGAGCCAAGGTTGTAGATGTCGAGGTCTGGCAACCACAGATGTCTACAATATATTAAAATATGAATAAATGTTCTCAACGTTTTCTGTTCTATACTGACGATGTCATTGATGGGTCAATTAAAATACGCTCTTTTCTGTCCCAGATCAGTTTATTGTCAGTCAACTGCAGCCTATACAATAGGAAGATAATAATTAGTGCTGAGATCAATAAACCTTGTTGTACAGTGTGCGGACGCAAATTTGTCCGCGGCAGATACATTTTAGTAAATTCACTATTATCAATGCACTGTTCGTTTTACAGATATATATATTAAATAAAATATTAAGGTATGATATCATGCTATAAATATCCTGAATTAGAGTGTTGTAAAACAAATAAAAGCTTCTGGACATAGGACGAGGTGCACCTCATTGACCCCTTCTTGTCTCTTGGGTCCCTTGACCTAAAGCTCCATGTAGGTACCATTTTGAGACCCAGTTTTTTGCCCTAACATAGCACTTTAAAGTTATAAACGGAAGCTGACATTAATTTTGATGCTGGTCAAACCATTTGGCAAAAATATTTCATCCTATCTAATTTTCTCCAGCAAAAAATGCATGCAAAAGTGACCGAATTTTGGTTTGCACTTTACTAAGGAAAGTTGTTAATAAGGACCATATTTTTATTGCTCCCTTGTAATAACTAAGCTCCAAATATTACACAACAACCTATGCTAATTGTTTGGATGATTTTAAGAGTGTCCACAGTGCGGTTTATGAGAGACATTTTGAAGGCAAAAACTACAATAAAACACCAATTTGCAAAGACCAAAAAGCCAGGAAGATGACCACCTATGCAAATAACGTTTTGAGTATATAACCAGTAGACTTACTACTAATACATTTATGAGTATAGTCTTGCTAGAAGCAAAAATGTGGAGCTCAAAGCTTATTGAGCATATTTTCGACTTTTTCTTATTAACAGAATCCGCGTGGGAAAAATCTGGTTTAATGGCTTAAATGTCCTAAAAAGTACAAAATATGTAACTTAAGAGGAATGATGTAATAACAAGATATGTTACCAAGAAATGTGTCTTGAATCCCTGAAAAAATTGGGGTATGCTTATTAATGAAAATATGGTGCAAAGATGCCTCAAATGTCGCGGACAGTTTTGCGTCCGCACACTGTAACCTATACCTTGGCTCCTCCCAGGACAGATCCAGATGGATCTCCATGGTCAGGCTGAGCTTTGGATCACTCACCTCGGTGACATCTCGCAGGTGAACATGGGAGGTCAGCTGTAGAGGACCATCTCGGATCGGGGCAACGTGTTTCTCGTAGGAATCTGTGTTTACGATTTATTATACTAAAAATTGTTGCATATTTATTTGCATAATGGTACTAACCCGGAAAACAAAATGGCATTGAAGCCTTTGTTCCAAGATTCGAGCAGGAATAAGCATCTCTAACTTCCTGTGTGACCCTGGCAGCCAGCAAACGAGTTGGAGTTACTGCAGCTACACAGGACATCGACATGAAATAGCTTAGAAGCTTAATTGATAGCATAATACGCGGTAACAACTAACAAGAAAGGCTTTGAATAAAGACTACCTTTAAAATATATTTCTTAATGTCTAGTGGTAGCACTTAATACTCGTATAACAAGATAATTTGTTAGGAAAGTTTCAATTTATTGGAATTCTCTTCTAATTTCTTTAGTATCGATAAGCTTGGTAGATAAAGAGGACTAGACATATTTAAGTTAGATAAGGTGCTACGTAAGTAGTTTTGAATAGCGAAGCCAACTGAATAACCCACTGAACATTCGAATCCACTGTATTGCTGTATTGTAATTCTTAAATCGGATTAGTCACAAAAATGTAGCAATTTCATTGGGATTTACAATTTGTTTAAATAATTCATGAGCATGCTCCAAATTAAGGCAAGTTTTGGGAAAGCCCCTATTTGCTTGACAAGAATTCCACTTTGATTTGTCATTGTTTTCCACAATATGTATATGAAACCAGCAGTGTGTATCGGCACATCAGTACAAAATTACATTAATTTAAATACCATCCAGTTAATGCTACTAAAATAATATACATATTTCCAGTAGGTAATAGTTAGGTTCCTTAAATAATCTCTTTTAGCAAATTTTAAAATAATTATACTGCATTGGAGTTCAAGCCCGTATAAAAAAGAAGCGCATAATCTCTTTCGAGGTTTATTCATCACTTTCATGCTATAATAATAAGTGACTCAATTTGGTTGGAAACAGCAGAGATTCATTGCCACGCTTGGAAGAGCATGAGAGTAAAATATACGTTGTACCGGGTGTTCATTTAAACTGATTAACGTTATGCCAACACATTTTGCCAGCATGCTTCAATGTTTACTGTGAAGTTCAAAAATCTGCTTGAATATGAAGTTTTTTTCTAGCATTTTTTACTTATAATATTTTACCAAGAACGTTCTAACACCCATATTAATATTCCATTGTAATTTTAAATAGTCCTTCTCAAGTATAAATCACAAAAATAACCTACTTAATGCCACCAAAAGAGGCAAATATCAATAAAAATAATTATCTGATTCAGGGAAAATTGTACTTGGATTATATTTCGATAATTGTTCATTGGATCTTCCTCTACCATGGCCTGGTCCTTATATATTTGGAAAAATAGATTTTGAAACATTTCGGCAACACATTTCACATCATTCATAAAAATGTCTGAGGTAATTGAATAAAGCAATAAGCCAATGATATATTTTTATTCTTTTAAGGGAACACCCCGTATATGAAGTAGCAAAAACTACTCACTGAAGTTGGAAATATCTACACAAAATATTCGCCAAGAGAGAGGAAAGTGCATTTTGAGTATAAAGGAGGAATTATTTTTCATTTAATATCCACAGAGGTGGCTTTTCATTTTAGTCTGCTTAATTACGGGCTAGATTGGGGGTAAAACCTTGGCCTCAACATTGGTTAACAGAGGCCCACTTTAAATAATCGATACATACAAAACGACTGTTTACCGTTCCCACCATATCCAAGTTCTTTTTACATGAATAATTTACAGACAAATATTGCAATCGAGAACTATAAGGAACATTTATATAGTTTCATATAATAAAGTTATATGTAAATTATATATTGTGTTGCTGATTGGATCATGCGGTACGAAATAAGCGTAATTCTAATAAATGGTTGTCCATTGAGACTTATTATCCAGTTGCAGACCTTGCCATCCTGGGGTCCAACCAGAGCATCGCAGTTAACCCCGAAATGAGGTCTTTCCACGAACGATCCCAGTGATGGAAATGGAGGTCTGCTCGATAGTGTGAAAACCAGTTAAAACCGGTTATGAATACATCTAGGCAGCTCCTGCACAGATGGATAATTCTGCAAGAATCTCTCACATTATGAAAAGCCCATTTCTCCTTGCTTTCAAGTGGACTACAACAGGAATGCGTGCAAGTGTAAGGAACTATTTTAGCAAAAGAAATATTAAAGTGGCCTTATGGAAAATACTACTTGATACATTACCGAAATTCAGAAATATTTTCTTGTGTAGGAGCTCTCTAAACGCGCGCGAGCAATAGTTTTGCATTAACTTTCTACGGTACGTTGGCTTCGTCGGCAATAAAAAATTCCCTTTTTGAGTCATAGCCATTGTATAAAGCTAGAGGTGTTGTTCATACCTGGAGTTAAACGGGACCGAACACTCAACGAATAGAGATATCCGGTAATATTAGAAACATTAGACTATTAACTCATAGTCGGTAGTAATACTTTCTTTCTTCAGATATGAAGTCGTTTGTCGTCCTCTGCCTGGTGGCTCTGGCCGCCACGGTGTCCGCCAAGGGCCCCAAACTCCACCGCCCTATCCCCGCCATGTACTGCGACGACGAACGCGTCGCCTGCCAATGCCCCGGTGAGGAGGAGGGCGATGACACCCGGGACTGCCTCGCAGACGCCGGCGACGGCCGTGTCAAACCCGTCTGCGACCTCGATGAAATGATGTGGCCGTGTGATGATGCTGACGTCACCGCCGCCCCCAAGCCGCTGCTGCAGTGCGATGGCAGCCCTGATGAGCTGGTGACGTGCACTTGCGGGGAGGGGGATGATGCGGTGCCTTGTGAGGGCGCGTTCGCACCGGGCGTGCTCAGAGCCTACGCGCCGGATGAGAGGCCCGACAGGGAGGACAGGTACGATGCCCCGTGCCCTCTCAATGAGATGAAGCTGGCCTGCCCGGATAACGAGGCCGTGGTGTGGGTTGACACGCCCTCCAAGCTGCCCAGCTGCGGCAGGAAGACCGTTGCCACCTGCGTCTGCAAGGACGATGAGGATGACACGGCCTGCTATGTCGAGTCGGACCTCTTGGAGGAGACTCCCGTCGCTGCTGCGTGCCCGCCGGAAGATTGGTTGCTGTCCTGCGAGGATGAGGATGAAAATGATGACAGGCCAGCCAGGACGCCCTGGAACCCTCTGGTGAAGACGGGTAGGCGTAAGGGAGGGAAGGGAGGTAAGGGTAAGGGCAAGGGTAAGGGTGGTAAGGGCGGCAACAGGAATAGGAATAGGGATGGCGGAGAGAGGCAGAGGGGAGATGGATTCTAAGCACGCTAATACAGTCACATACTGAAGAAAATAAAATATATCTATTCTTAATACAACATGTTCTCTGTTGTTTATATTTATGCCATTACTCATTCGGGATTTATATGTTGAATTATTTAGTATTCATTATGGCGATTGCCACTTATGCACAAAAATATATTGATTTTCCACGGCGCAGAATGGTGAATGTTTGCTCTGTCGTCATGCCTATCGAGCGAATCGAAAATGTTCGTTGGGCCTACATTTGGATAGACCGTTTTTAACAATATCTTTTTTACAATCTATAAAAGTAGCAAATGGAACAAGGTGAATTGGAGTGTAGCGCGGGAAAAAAGAGAGACATAATTACATTATGTAACTGCATTTAGAACGACGTTTTTGTTTAATTTTACCCATAAGAGTTCAACCTACATTTCGGATCATTATGGAACAGAAGTCACCTTTTTATTGTGTTTATAAGTGATTGCATTTTATTTTATGCAATGCAGTTTGCACTGTGTTTATTTTGAAACACAACAAATGTCCTCTAGAACAAAGAGAATACAAACATTTTCAGCCAGCAACTGGCCTAAAATAGTGTGCGAAATTAATGACAATAAATATATTAATAGCATGTAAGCAGGGCCTAGGGACAAACATTAACTTAAATATAAATTAAACGTGTAACTTGATCAAACAATGATCCCTTCTATCTCAGATAACGGTTTCCAATCCTGTCGAAAACCATGACCTATACTTTTGAAAGACTGTTTGTGCGTCGAGGTCACGGACAGACGACAGAGGGGATGAAATAATCAAGATGTGGCAGACATTGTGTTGGAATTAAAATATATTTAACTATTATACTCATCAATATTATGTGGCATAGGCATCATATTAACAATTTACCTTCCTGTATATAAAACATACAGGAACTATTTTTATTTGCTAGTGTACATTGAGCAAACTATAGATCACGTTTACAATTTGTGCCTCGTTTTCCGCTCTCGTTTTACTCAGTTGTAGGATGATTGTTCCAAATTGTATCCTTTCGATTTCCAAACCCTTAATGAGTTTGCAGCTATAAAACGAAAAGGTGAAACTGCTTGATGGATTAGTATCACAAACACCTTCATCATGGTAAGTTTATCTCCGTTTTAGAGACTCCACTAAGGAATACAACAACGTCGTTTTCCTTTTCAGATGATAAACCTTCCGCTATTTGTCTGCATTGTGGCTAGCGCCATGGCGGGAAAGTCGGATAAGTACACACCAAACATGTTCTGTGCTGATGACACAAAGCCCAGTTGCACATGTTCCAACAATGGTAAGATGTGCAATGATCCCAATGAAGTCATGGATTTGTCGGAGGCAGAGTATGAGTATCCATGGCCAAACTGTCATCCAAAAAAGTTTGTCCATACATGCGCTGATGGGTCTGCACCAGAGAAGAGACCGATTGTCATGTGCCAGGATAGGAGTAAGATATCTTGCACCTGCATTACTGAAGGACAAGAGGATTGTACTGACTTTGTGCCCAGAAAGTTGACCAAGAAAGGAAAAGGATATGACCAGTACAAGTGGGATTTCAAGCAGTATATGCAAGATGTCAGTCAAGATATTGGGTTCCAAGGTAGGAATAAGAGAAGTGCCAGCTCTCGGCGTGGAAAGGGAGACCGTCATAATAGAGGTCAAGCACCTTGTCAACTCCATGAGATGGATCTGACCTGCTCTGACAACACAACGCCCGTCATGACCACACGTCCGTACTATGTCCCAGTCAGATGCAGCAAGGACTTTACCATTGTTGCAGATTGTAAGTGTAAGGGCACTGGACAGGATTGTTACACAATTGATGGCAAGGATGTGCCAGTATGTCAGCCAACTGATTGGATGTTGACATGTCCTGTTGGGACTGGGCCACCAAAGAGTCCTTTTGATAGGAAGGATAAGAAAAAGGGTCATAGGCGTCATGGTCGTCGGAATGGAAGAGGTTTCAATAAGAAGAAAAGGAACATGAGACGGTATTAATTTGATTTTTCAGCGATAAACGAAATATAAATGTTAAAAGCATCGATATTGTAACGTTTCTTTGTCTAATTTGACCACCAAGCTGTAATGAGTCATTGTCCGATTTCGTGTATGCTATGATATAAAAAGTTTCCCCGGCTACTCCGACTGCGAAACGTTTCGAATCATTCTCCGTCTCTTTCCTGGAAGGGAGAGAGACGATGGCGTACATTTGGGAAAAATTAACGCAGTCAGGCATATTAGCATGATCGTGTTTTATAGCAATGATGTAGGATGTTGTAGATGGACTGGAAGAAAACGGCAAGAACACAATTTACGCAAAGAAGTCATTGTGTAGAGTGTGTCTATATTTTACATAAAATCAAAGAGCTACTCTTAGTTTATCATTTGAATTCACTTCTAAACAGATAATCTAATATGGTCTGACATGAAAGCTTGAACAAAGTCACTCGTATAAGTCATGATATTTCGTTTCCCTTCAAAATACACCTCGGAAACAGGGTACAGTTACCATGAACGCGTTGGGTTCTTGCAGAACATTTTCTATAAAAGCGGGAGAGAGGGAAATGTTTTCATATCAGTAGCATCGAGAACATACACCGGAAAAGGTAATTTGAACTCTCCATTTTTTATTACCGTATAGACATAAAACATACACATGCATGCAACTTACAGATGCGGATATTTGTACTTTGTGGCCTCCTGGCTGTGACAGCCGTCCATGGCCGTCGCCATGAACCCAAGCAGCCCAATCTATTCTGTGCGGATAACACCAGGCCCACATGCACCTGCTTCAACAATGATGAACCCTGCTTTGATGCGGATGAAGTCATGGACCTTTCATTTGGAGAGTATGAGCACCCATGGCCAAACTGCCATCCCAAGAAGTTTGTCCATGTCTGTGCTGACGGGTCTGAGCCAGAGGCCAAACCGCTTCTCCAATGTGCGGACAAGAGCAACTTCACTTGTACCTGCACCACTGAAGGAGAAGCCGATTGCATTGAACATCTGCCCAAGAACTTTGTAAAGCCATGCAGGAAGGACAAGCCTTGGGATAGGGATGGCATGTCAAGTGAGGAGTCAAGTGAGGAGGAGCAGGACTTTGACGATGAAGACTTTGTCAATGGCAGGATCTCAGATGGTGACCGTGAGGGCCGTTTCCGTCCTGGTCCCACACATGGACGCCGTGGCCCCCCTCACCGCCGTGGAGATGGACCACCCCACCATCGCCGTCGTGGTCCCCCGCCATGCAAGCTCCATGAGATGGAGCTGACCTGCAACAATGATGATCTTCCCCAGATGACCATGCGTCCATTCTTTGTCCCCATCAGATGTGATGAGGACTTTACCGTTGTTGCAGAATGCAAGTGCAGGAGCACTGGGGATGATTGCTACACTGTTGATGGGGATGATGTGCCTGTGTGTCCGCCGACTGACTGGGAGCTGACATGTCCAGAGGAGGCTGGCAACCCTAAGATCCCTCCCCCACCAAGGCCGCATGGGCCGCCCCGTGGTGGAATGGAGGGAGGCCCTCCTCCGCCTCCTCCTCGTAGAGGTCCGTTCGGAAGGGGCCGTTTCTAGATACTCTATTCCTTTGAAACAATAAATAAGTCATGAAAAGTAACTGCGACATTTATATTATTTCTATAACTACGGCGCGGCGTCTATTTGGTGTACATCTCTATAAGTCGACTCTAAATTATTACCAAATATGCCTCACATTTTCTACATCGGTTGATAATGATGCAGATTTTTCCAGTATGAGGCGCAGGAATTAGGGCACGATCTCCATACTATTTAATTATCATAAAATCTGATGCATTTATGGCTTGAAAACTATAACACATTTCACACACAAAATGGCTCTTAGATTGTTCCAGAGCGGCAGAGGGGTAAACAAAGACTCGTCTTTCTACCTATGCAGCTATGTATTTTCCGTAAAATAACAATTGTTTACGTGACCTACATATCATTAATGCAATATAATCCAATGGGTATAAAAATGGCCATCATAGCAATACAACCGTCACTTTGCATCAATGAAACAAACAAGCGGTACAATGCAAATACTGTTGGCCTTGTTTGCCACCTTTACTGTGTCCGTTACAGCGGAGAAGGAGTGTTTGCTATCAAGGTAAATGACATATTTTATTTTATGGATATAATTAAACCCTAAATCTTTTTTATCAGTGTTAATTGCTTGGACGGAACTATTCCAGTCTCTTGCAAATGCCTTTCTCCGGACCTAATTGCACGGAATAACCTTAAACATGCTGTGATGAGATACTTGAACATGACGGATTCAGAGAGGATAAATGTTGATAACACCGGCAATGATTCAAATTGGAATAAGAGGGTTGAGACATTGGACAGACTCAATAAAGCCTTTATGAGTTATGTCAATGTGACCGGTCGATATGATAATGATCACGAAACAAGAATGGATGATGATTTTATGAATGAAAGTGAACAGCTCCTTGATGAGACTCAATCCGGATCAGTCTGGGACAGTCTTGAACGATCTTACTTCAACATAACAGAGAGAGTTTGAGTCCAAGCTTCAATAAGTGATATGGAAAAAATGGGGAAAGCAATGTTACAGATGGCAAATATTGTAAAGGGACTTAAGAATGATGATAACATTTCCGATAGAGCAGCGAACATTTTTAGCGTTATGTTTCAAGCTTATGAACCACTTTTGAATAGTCTATTGTCAGATTTGGAATCAGAAAATGAAGTTCAATCAAGGGATCAGATGTCTGTTCAAGACAGTGAATCGTGCAAAGAGCGAATCTACTATTGTGGGAACGGCGGTACTGTAACCGTGAAATATGAACCTGGATCCATACTATGAACAATATTATAATAATAATGTTTAATGTTATCCCGGATGCTTCATATCATCATATGGCAGAAAAATAATAAAAGTTATACCCTTATTTTTGCGGTTAGCAATCTCGCAACAGATATTTCTCTGCTCGCATTTAGCCCCACAAGTCGCAACTACTCGCAACCTCCTCGCAATACGCAACAGTTGCAACTTGCCAACTGAGCTACGCTACGCGCCAATTTGGGCTCAGTTGACTCCTTCTACGGCTGATTCAGACGAGAAAAAAAAACAGAAACTCTGTTCGACTGCTGAGCTATCATAACAATAAATCGGTTTAAACGGATATCAACAGTAGCCAGCACTCCAATACTTAATTGTAGGAAGCTAATCAACAGAAACGAAAAAGTCCCTTTCAGAAACTGACTTTAATGCCGTGTCCTTAAATAACCTTAATCGAGAATGAATTCTACCAACCACTACTACTGCGAGCCGTGCGGCATTTCGCTGCACGACAACGACACGTTTGAGAGCCACCTTCAGAATGGGCCGCATCTGAAAAAGCTCAAGGTACTAAAACGGCTGTATAACATATTAACACTTGTTCCCGGACGAACCCCATAATTATGAATCCTAAGTCCTAATCCCCTATTTCTACCCTTTTAGGCCCTTGAGGAGCACCTCCACATCAGCCCCGAGCTGAACGCCGAATCGACGGGAAGACTCATCTCGGAGACACACTCGGAGTTCCAGGAGCGGATCCGGAGGCAGAAGAGGGAGGGAAGCGAAGAGGAGGGAGAAGGGCAGAGGCGGAAGCGGAGGAGGAGCAGGTTAGTAGAATACAGCCTAATTGACTGGCCAAGTAAGGAGCTTGATCATGTTCTAGGTCGAGGTCAAGAGATCGCGACAGGGGCCGGCGGTCAAAGTCAAGGTCGAGGACGAGGTCGAAGTCTGGATCTAGAGGTCGGGACAGGGATCGACGATCGAGGTCTAGATCAAGGGACAAGGATAGCAAAGAGTGGCAGCCAAGGAAGAACACCGTTAGCAAGGACTTTGAGTACGTACTCTGAACGATATGCTTCCCATCAGGGCGTTCTGAAATGATTAAATGAATGTTTAAAGGAAGTCTGATACTTTCTTTTTAATGCTATATATTTTTTCTCCTTTTCCAGGAAGGTGAACGGCAACTACGTTTGTCGCACCTGTCAAGTGAGTTGCCCGACCATGGCCACGTTGACGAGTCACTTTGGCGGCGCCAAGCACAAGCGGCGCGCAACCTTCCAGGAGAGACACCACTGCGAGCTGTGCAGGGTGGAGATGGGCTCGGAGGAAGCGCTCAAAGCTCACAAGGAGGGTAAGAAGGATGATCCTCCGAAGAGACTAATTCTTGTGCAAGACATATCTGCTCATTTTCAGGCAAGGCGCATATAAGTCGAGTAAACGCGCAGAAACTGAATGAAGGATTTGGCCCACGTAAGATTAATTGTAACTCTAACGTTATAGATTAATTATTCATTTTTTCCAGTTGATGCCCAAGAGCGTGAGGAGCTGTCCCAACTGCGTAACACTGTGAAGCAGCAGAATTTCGACTTGAAGAACCTCCGCGAGACGGTGAGGCAGCAGAAGGAGCAGATTGTCCGGCTCAAGGCTGAGCGGGATCAGATGGAGAAGGAGAGGAACCGGCAGAATGGAGCCAACGAAGGTAATGTCGCTTTAGTACTAATACTGGAAAGGTTGTGATGAATCTGAATGTGTATTTTCAGAAAGGCCCTGTGATGACCCTGACCAGAAGAGCGTGGTGCAGCTGGCGATGCTGGCAGCGGAGAGAAACTTTGACCCGAGTGAATGGAAGGCTGAGGGCATCCCAGGTAGAGTGTGAGCCGAATCATGTCTTAACTTGCATGCATCAATCTTCCTTTCAGAGCTGCCCAAACCAAACCCGTACCTGCACGAGAGCAAATCGGGCGTGAAGAAGGAAGAAGACAAAGAAGAAGAGCCGATTGTGTTATCAGCCGAGCCCATCCCGCTGGCGAAGGACGTCGTGGCCCAGCCCAAGGTGGAAAAGAAGGAAAGTGTAGCTCAGTCGAAGAACGGCGGGGACGATGATGATATTATCACCTTGGACTGATTTAAATCAAGGAGCTGGACAATAAGGTGGTGGCAACAGCTAATAATCAACTGCCAGTTTTTGAAAAAAAGAAGAAACCTGAGAAAAGGGATAAATATGGAATGGAAGTTTTGAAAAAAGGAAGAAACCTGAGAAAAGGGATAAATATGGAATGGAAGCTCTCAGCCTCAGGACAGCTTGTCACCCAAAATCCTGAGGAAAGAGGTTGCTTCAGTACTGGCGGAAAAGCACAATCAAACCTCTTTCCTCAGGATTTTGGGTGACTAGCTGTCGTGAGACTGAGAGCTGTTGCCAGAACCGCCATTCGATATATATCCCTTTTCTCAGGAAGAAACTCTCTCGATTTTTTGGTTGAAATTGGTTGAAAAGTCAGGCCAGCCAGCTGGGCTGAGTTGCAGCTCTGCTCTGGGCTGAGCCCAAATTACACTTTGGCGGCAAACGTTTTTGGGAGATGGTGAACCTCTCCGTTGGCAAGGGCATGATTTAAATGTGTTCAAACGTCGGTATTATATGGCATTAATGTGGCGCGCGTCAATACTTTCACACGAGAAAATACAGTTATCAATATTTAAAGCTAAAGTAACACATTCGAATTCTTAGATGCATTAGTAAACTCTATAGAATATCAACAGAGCTGCAGAGGTTACTAAGCTGTATCATGCACACTTGAGGTCCGTAAATAAATATGTTTTTCCAAGTTTTATTGGCCACCTGCAGTGCTGTGTAGGACAGAATAAATCAGTTCATGGTTTACGGTTCGGCTACAGCTGTATCCAGATCATCGTAACAGATGTGCTTCTAGGATCTAGGATAAATATTCAAGGCTTTTCTATTAACATGCAAGTATATTATGATAGTTCAATGTTTTACAATTTAAGTACTTTTAACGTCTTTAATTATATATTAATCTACGTGTATAATAATGCCAAGTTTTGCCCACGGCCCGGAGCTCTTGCTGTAAACCAACAATTTAATTTAGTGTTAATTATGATAGACGTATAATTTGCCTGAAAAGGAAGTATTCGAATATTCTGCGGAGTACAAGAAGTCAATACAGGGAATTTTATCGTTGTGGCCCTCGTGGGGGATCCCAAAGACAGCTAAATACAACACTTTCACTTTGCGCGCATAGCAGCCATAGCTTTTTATTACTGAGCTTTGCACGAAAAATATTTTTTTTTGATATGTGTCAAAACAACTTTAATCATGACATATGCCTTGATGGAACAAATATTCTTTAAATTGATTTTATACAGACATAGCTTATTAACACAATTTTGTCAATAACTTTTTTCATGGAAGAACCCCACTGTTGCCAAAAGACACCCGACTCCCCATATTGCCAGTGGTATGAGGATATGGACAAGTCTCAGTGGCTGCACTGGTGCTTCCTTCTGCCTTGCTGGATGCAGTGCAGGCATGGCCCCAAGTGGAGGAAGTGGTATTGTATCCGCTGCTGCACTATGCCTGCTTCAACAAGTTGTTGAAGGACCTCTCGAAGGTGGTCAAATAGAGCTTCTATAATGAAAATAAGGCTGGTGAATGAATAGTGCTTTGTAGTAAGAAGATAATACCATGCTTCCCTCTCCTCAATAAGAATGCAGAATGATATGATATTGAGTTCTCTCTGGCTGTTCTCAGAGGTAAAATTCCACCATGTCTTTTCCTGATGATTTTCGAACCAGCATATTGAGAGGATTTCAGCATTAGCATGGCACCACCTAAAATGCAAATACCATCATCCTTTTAGGCTACTAGCTATTGTCAACTTCATCCTGGACAGATAAAGCCTTATAAGGTTTTATAGTTTTCTATTGAATGGTTAAAAAGTTGGTGGTTAAACATGATAATATTTATTATGATACCTTCTCTTATTATTTTATCTTCCAACTCCTTTGGCTGCACTCCATTCTCATCAAGATTATATTTCTGCTCATCCTGATTTTCAAATACCTGATTCCCCAGGAACTTCTGAGCCTCAGACGGTGAGCCTTGATACACTTCCATAAAGTAGGTCTAAATACTTGATCATAGTTATGGGTGGCATATGGAATTGCTAATATATTACTTGGCGTGGTATGTACAGTTTTTGCCCTGCCTGCACAAGATCATAATCTGAGTCTATTGCATCTTCAAAGCTGGTTGACATTAAATGAGCTCTAAGATTACCCTCATAATAGGAGACAAAGATAAAAGCAGTTGCCTCCCAGAAAAGGAACACAAATGCAGCTGGGGCGAGAAATCTGATGGGATATAGGGAGGAAAAGCTCTGGGATGTCTTTTTGGAGGAAGCTGGGAAAACGAAAATTGGAGAAAACATATATTGAGAACTGTTAACATTTCCAATTTTAACACTTTGTTAATATGGAATATACGAGTATTTAAGTGTTACTTTGTCCAAACAGTGTCTGCCCAATTGATGGTTCAAACCACTTCCCCTCCAGGAGACTCGCAGCCATGGTCACCCCCACGAGAGAAGCTGCTATTGCCAACCAGGAGAAGACGGTGAATGGTCTGAGGAAATTGAAGAGCGGATGGAGCTGAGCAGGGTGACGGCTGATGAGCACGACGCCCATCTCATAGAGGCTGTGGGTGAATGTGGCTGGAACATTGTGATAATTAATATCTGATTACTGATCACCTTACAAAAATGTTGTTCTTACTTACATTTTAAAATCCCCTCTTTTGCCCTCTAATGGTATTCTAATAATACACTCACCCACATCCCATATATCATAATGAATACTCCAATCCCCGACCCCCACATCACATGAGCCATTCCTCAACGCCTGAGCAGTGCCCACCCAAGACCCGCCCATCTGCCAGTCCACATCAAACCCAATCTTCTCCCGGGCAATATCCATGAGGTCGACATCCACACCTCCGAGCAACTTGCCATTGGCGTCTAATAGAATATAAGGTGGCACCCCGTAGACTGACACCGTCAATGTGGTTGTGCATGATGTTAGCATGGGGAGTAGGGCTGTCAACAGCAGAAGCATCTGATTATTACCAAGGAAATCTAACGTCTTTGTGGGAATCATTTTGAACATTTTGTAAAAGTGTAATTCCCAGAATGACGTCAATTATTGTTGGTAATGGAAAATGGAATCATGAGAAAGTGTGCAAATTATAGTGATGTTCAATGTTAGGAATTCCCTGATAAAGTCGATACTTGATTATCAATAAAGATGCTACATTAGAGAAGAATAAGGATATACTGCCAAAGACCTGCTGTAGAAGATTAGCTTTAATTGTAACTAAACAGCTTCGAGGGAGCTCTAGAGATATTGCTATTATGTCTTTTTATATTCGCTTGCATTAGGCATGGTCCGGTCTGTAGAATTAATTGTATCTTGATCGGGCCGTAATTTTCACTACCGACCATCTCTACGTCATGGCGACATGACGCTACTTAATTATTCAAGCCAAGCAGAGAAATGTTTTATCCCCTAATGCGAGAAAATGTTTTGTCAATCTTTCCCGGAAGATTACCCTTTATCAGTTGTTGATGATACGTACATACAAGAAAATGTTTGTTACAACACAATAACGTATTTTATATTATTGAACAGTGCAGAGTATTAATTGGACTCCAAAAATCAAAGAGAGTGTCATAAATATAGCTTTGAATCTACTGCAGTCATGCTGCATATAAATGCGTTTAACTATTTACTACTTCTATATAATACAGGGCATAATGATGCTACATTTTTATTCAAGCCAAGCAAGAAGCTATTGTGTCTCCAAGGCCCTCCAAACACTAGTGTAAATAAATTAGTCCCTTTTTGGGAATGAAAACAATTTCAGGACTCAATATAAGTGACATTTTTGGGCCACAGCCCACATACAGAAAATATGTCATTAAACATTATAATCTTCTCTCTAAAACAATAGGCCATTTTAGTATGTAAAGACCCTAATAGTGTAATTAATGAGTTTCCGACAGTATTTCTCGGTTCGTAAAAGTGACAAAATACACGTCTATACACGTGAAAGATGCAATGATCGTTGTTGAGAAATGCAGCGAGATAACGATGAATGTTCTTATAATAAAATTTGTATGCCCCCTGGACTGAGTATGATCAGCTCAGGGAAATAAAGGAAAAGGTTTGTCACTCTTGTGTCAGGCTTTGAAGAATAAGGAGTCCTCCATTTTGTTCCATAGTTTATTTCTTAACCCAGGTCTTGTACGCCCAATATATCAAAACATCTGGCGCCCAACGTGGGGCGTGTCATGACTGGGGGTGGAGAACAACGTCAGTGAGACGTCAGCCGGCACAATGGAGAGAGGATGGATCCCTCTGCCGTGAGGCGGAGCGCAGAGAAGTTCAAACGCGTCCTAGAGGCGAGAGGGAAGCCGCTCGACGCAGTGCGAGAGCATGAGGGCCAGAAGCAACGGCGAGGGAGCGACAGCACCGCGCTGAGACTGCGGCTGTGTTCAGGGTGCATCAGAGCGGGCGAGATAAGGATGGAGCCGACCGATCGAGAGGTAGTGGTCCCAGGAGGGGATGAGCATCTACCATGTAGGCAGCGGATCCTCCAGCTAAATGGAAGTATCCAGGACTGGCAAAACCGGGCTACAAAGGCAGAGAGCCAAGTCAAGCAGCTTCAAGAGTCGGCGACCCTGGGAGCATCCTTGTCCAAGCCTCCGGAGAGGACGTCATCGAACGACAGGGGGCTCAAATCCGAGAACGACCGTCTGAGGAATGAAAGGAATCACGAGAGAGACGGGAAAGAGAAGGCGTGCAGGGCAGTGGATGCGCTGAGGGCGGAGAAGGATCAGCTGCAGGAGCGGATTGTCAAACTCAGCGGCGACCTCCAGAACGCCAAGGCACTCCTTGCGAGCAAGGCGGATCAAGCGAGAGACAGGGACCAGCGGCTGCAGGAGCTGGTGACGGAGAAGCACGTCCTGGAGGGCAAACTTCAGAGAGCCGAGCACGACCTAGAGGAGGCGAGAGCGAGCGGCGCAGGAGATGACCCGGAAGAGATCGAGATGCCGAACCGAGAAGCAATGAGCGAACTCAAGTCCGATGTCAAGCAGCTTAAAGCGAGGCTGGAGGCCAAACTGCCGGAGAGACCGGGAGGACGCGAGAAGTTCGAGCTGCGGAAAGAGGTAGAGCGATACGAGAAGGCAGCCCACCGGCTCGGATACCAGGAAGCGGATCAGCAGTTGAGCGACGACGTGCGAGACGCCCTAAATGCTTGGGGAGACCAGGTCTGTAAGTTGATCGAAGCCGTGCAAGACCTTCTCGATGGAAGGTACAGGAAGAGCGAGAGGAGCAGGTCGACTAGTCCTGAGTGCACGCCGAAGAGGAGCAACAGGACGAGGACCGCGAGCGAGTCGCCCCGAATACCGCCGGAGGCCGGAATGAGAGCGCTGCGAGTCGGCAGTCACAGGCAGAACAACTCTGCAGGGATCGCGACAGCTGGAGGGAGGGCTGGCCTTCATACCCTCGTCCACAAGCGAGATGGGCAGGAGGGGGATAATTTCTACCAGACCCTGCCCGGGCCGTGGAAAGAAACACCACACGGGGCCGAAATCTCACACAAGGACTTTGCGAGCATGTATGCCGCCAATGTCGGAGGGACGTTCGACGGCGAGACAGCCGCGTGGGCGGCGTTCGAGGGCAACTTCTGCTCTACCTTCCACACCGCCAACATGCCGATCCAATGGAAAGCTAAGGCTCTCGCGAAAGCGGCCGAGAAAGCGCTGGATGGATTCGGCAAGAATCTCCCACCATCCGCGAGTTCATACCGGAAGATGTTGAAGAGGCTGTACGAGGACCATGGAGGGGATGACCGAATCCTGAGCCAACTGGCCTCCGCCATCCACGAGTGCAAGACCGTTCGTGCGGGGCAACTTAGGGAGATGAGAATGCTGGTCGACTGCGTGGAGAACTACCACAGCAACCTGCCACCGCATAAGGCAGGCGAGAAGCGCTCCCATATGCACATGACCACGGTGATGGGAAAGCTTAGCTCGGAACTGGCCATGCAGTATCGCCTGTTTTGCTCCACCAACAACATCGTCGATGACGAGGACGTGGATGTCCTGCTGATGTGGCTCAGGAAGCATCAAATTAGGAACTTGGTGAAAGAAAAGGACAGGAATAGAACGATCAACCAGGCGCCTTTCGGGAATGGCAAGCAGCACCAGCGCGGTTCCTCAGCGGCAGGCGGAGCCCCGGCAGAGGCGAGAAGAATTCGTACGCTGACCACCACGGCGGCCAGTAATCAAGCTCCAGCGCAATCCACAGAAGAGGCCCACCATTCCAACGGGAGCAGGCGGCGAACATGTCCCGAGTGTTTCCGAGAACACCGACTGCGAGAGTGTGAAGACTTCAACAAGAAGCCCCCCTGGGCAATAAAGAATTTTCTGACGGGATCGGGGAGGTGTCTCTGCTGCTGCGAGAAGGGACATACGGCGGCCAAATGCCACGGAGCCAAGTGCTCTACCTGCGGAAAACCTCACTACGCCGCCCTGCACCTCCTTTTCACTAAGAAGAAGGGGAGGAAAGAGACGAAGGGAGACGCGGGCGGACAGGCCAACGTTGCGAGAGCAGAGGGCTACGGATCAGGGGAGGAGTTACTCTACGGTGACGATAAAGTCGAGAGCGAAATTCAAGATAGCGGCTCCTACGCCAATGTGGCACGTTCGTGGTTCTTGGATGATGGTTCAGACAATGAGACAGTTGGACAAGTCTACAAGGTACATGAGGAAAAGCAGAAAGTCAAGAGAAGAGACGAGCACGGAAGGCGGCGTTGGGTATCGATGAGGTTCCTGGTCCTGCGAGTAACAAACGGCCCGGCAGGAAAGAGTGTCCTCGTCAACGTCCTCCTGGACGATGGTTCGAATATCACCACCATCAGCCAGAGAGTCGCGGACTATCTCCAGCTGAAGGGCAGGAAGTTCCGAACAACCATACAAGGATATGGCGGACAGATTACCACCTGCGACGACGCGATGGAGGCGGAAATCGATCTCCTTTGTCCAAGCGACGGCAAGGCAACGAAATGCAAGGTTACCGTCGTCAGAGATCCTGTTGGGGACCTAAAAGCAGTCGACTGGAGCCAACAGAAGAGCAATTGG
>LR140126.1:0-19359 GCA_900659605.1 Tisbe holothuriae
TCTATTTACGATTACATTTTTTCTCTCTCTCTTGTTGCGTGGCTCGCTTTCCAGCAACTTTTTTTCGGCTTGTTACACAAAATGGCTTGTTAGCTTTATGTCTGTCTATTCTGTGGGGGATTGTATAACAATCACATTTATTCGAACAGGGTTGCCATTTGGAGTCCGTTTACTAGATAAAAGATCGCCTGTCATCAGCCCTGTTATAGTGGTGATTTTGTATTTGTAGGGCAAAAAAAGAGTAACCCGATATAATAAAATGTGGGTATGCCATGGTAGGGAATGTTTACCACCTATTTTGATAGAGTTATTTGAACTCTGGCTGATATATTTTGGACCCGTGGGGGGATTGTTATACGTATTCTTCGGGGGTATTATAAAACCAGAGTAGGGGGACTTTTTTACCCTATATTTATAGTTTATACCTTTTTACAGGGGCAAAAAAGGGGAAGGAATAAAATAGGGCAGCAGCTTCTTGTGATATGATAAGGCAAACATGAAGCCAAACTTTTGTGGCCATTTTGTGGCTTCCATTGTGGTAAGTGAAAAATATATAGCGGCAAAAACATTCTCAAAAGTACCCTCATAATATGCAGCAACGAGTAGATATCTCCTGTATATGAATATGTGCCCTGGTGAAATATTGCTGAATGTGCATCAACGCCATTGTGTTCCTTTCTCCGTGAGATGGGAATGATGCACTTTGACCATGTCAGCAATCCATCAATAAGAAAGGATCTCTTTTCTTCAGTTCTCAATGCAGAATATTCAGAGATCCTTAGTCATACATGACATATCTAAACCAATTGCAAAAAGAGTGTCTGGTGAGTGCAAAAGTGAGATTGAAACAGTGACAGTGTCCAAGCTCATTTCCCAGACCCGCCTCCTTTTGGTCTAATAACATTATATCAAAGGGGGGAAAGGGACCCCTTTTAATACATCATGAGCTACTCTCCAAGAAGAAAACTAATCTCTCACTTCATCAGGAAGCCTTTCTTTTTCTCCCCTTCTTTTGGCCAAAAATTGCATTAGCTACACCAATCCATCTCTGAGAGAAGAGAGAAAATAATGTAATAGACTATTGGGGGGAAAGAGGGTGAAAACGGCTCACAAGAGATCTAAACCATTTTTTGTGCGAAAATACAACTCGTGTTATTAAATGAAGCATTTTTGACAAATGTCTCTTTTTGGCTCGTTTCCCCATCTTGCTGACTCATATCCTCTGGTCATTATCTGGAGGAGAAGGAAGAAGAGCTTTGACCCCTTTAGATACACAAAAGGGGGATGAAAATGGTTCCCTGCAATCTTCACTTAATGATACAAAATGTCACGGGAAAGACAAGGAGGAGGGACCGAACGTGTCTTTCTTTCTTTTCTTGGCTGTTGTCTAGCTGCATTCGTATCATTAGCGCAGATTCCATGGAGGAAAGAGATTGGACTATGCTAGGAGATAAGAACGTGGAATAATGATGTTTGCAGCGTAAGCATAACATTGGCATGGGGAGAGAGAAAGAAGGGTCATTGGACGGCGATGATGGCAAATTGAAATGCTTTCACATTTTCACAAAACTTGAATGGCTTTCTCCTGTAGTTTTCAACTATATTTTTGAATTATGGGGCCATAAGAAGGAGGAGACGGTGTCTGAGTTGTGAGAGATAGCGAGTATTGTCAACACACCGGCGACACTGTTTCATATGAATGGCCAGATGAAGAGCATTAGAACCCGGCTAAAACGTACTTTAGTAAGCGAAGAAACGACATTTAACACTTTTTGGACGGGTTTCAGCTTCTCACACTTCTTCTCTGAGCTCGTAAACCTTTCTGCTACTCCTCCTACTCTCGGGACGGAGAGCACTTTTTTGCAGTTTTGAGACCCCCGTATTTTATGAGGTGGGATATAAATTCATCCCAGCGGCTCGGACGGGCGTCATATCTTCTAGTTTGTGGCGTCGCAATGGTGTCTTCTACATATTTAATAATACATCGATTAATAAAAAAAGTGCACACAATGTTTAATAAAGAACCAAATACACATACATTTGTCCAAAAATAAAATTAATATCTGCAAACCGATCGGTTAATCCATCATTCGTTTGATACTTTTTGCTCAGGCATAATTTTCCGACTCGCCAATTTAATGCATTATTTCCTCTGCGGAAAGTTGTAAATCATGCTTCTAGGCATAATTTCAGAAAGAAACGGCTTCAGCTACTATCGATAATGAGGTAGAATCATGCCTTTGTCCATGATACATTAACAGGCAACTCGTTCAATAGCTATTGTTACCTTTATATAAAGATATTATACTGTGTACCAAGTGCCTTATTTGCAGCTATTACTACCAGTGATCTATCGTTATTAATTAGTCACCCTGCGGGTAGTAATAATAATATTCCCTTTTTTGCATGGTCAGACACAACAAAGCACATTGTTAATACCCACAATGTGTCCATATAAGTATTTTTATTACCGATGTGTGACACATAAAACAGTTTGAAAACAAAACGCTTGCTTGTTATTGCATTGTTGAAAGCTCGTTTAAGGCATTTTTACGGTCGCTTTTGGGCAATTATTGTCACTACGAGAGGGAAAGTATAAATTGAAAAGGATTGAGGTCGAAACAGCTGAGCTGGAATTCTCCTTTCAAGAAAATGTCTATTAGATTTTTGATTTATACCGCGTGTCTGATTTGCCTCGCATTTTAATCCGTTCAGAACATTTCCTCAGATTGGAAGGGGGAAAATGATCCTTTAAATGACTTTTTAAGTCTAATCCTTTAATAGAGAAGACAAGGTTTCACATTTCGTTTAACTCTGGCACGCCCCCGTTTCTTCACACCTCACGGCCCACGCCCATTTCATATGGAGTTATTTTTTTTTAAATGAAGAAAAACTCCGTCTCGGTTTAAACATCTCAAAATCATATTCAAAAACGTTGTTTTCCATCTTGATATTCTTAGGCTGTTTGCTGAGCTAAAGTGATTGATTTGTTGATTTTCCCCTTGCACCATAAACAGCATTAGCATACACGAAGGCATAACCCTGGCATAACACACCATGTATGCCAGCTTCGTGCTGTTTTAGACCTTTGGAAGGATTTTGCCTCCTCTCCTCTCTCTCTTTTTATTCATTTTTATAGCCGGGGCACGCTCCTCTCGTTAGGAGCTCAATGCCAAAATAAATTCTTGTTTGCGGCACAAGATCCAATAAATAAACAACGAAAAAGCACTCAACAACAACAACAAACAGAACAACAATCAATTTGAACGAGTGAGCGATAATCAAATAAACTTGATTGGCTTTTTCCTCAAAGGGAAGAAGAAGGAGAAGCATAAAGCTGGATTATGTATGCATCGTAAAAAGCTTTCTGAGGTTGGTTTCCCTTTTTGTTTTCTTATATTGAGGATTTGATTGTGGTTTATAAACCCAACTCAGAATCTATGCTGTAAAGTTCTTGAATATTTTCTCCCCATTCGATTCGTCAAATATACATTTTCTCGGCATTTGTTTCACAGCTTTTAAGCTCTGCTAATATTTTCTACGTGTAACATTTTCTCAGAGTAAGAAAAGGTCAGTTATGAGGTCCGTATAGCTACGTTCAACATTTAACCAATACATCCAACTTAGTTACGAGATAAAAAAAATCTTAGGATAATTTTATAGTACTCGTATTTTAGCCAAATTATTGTTCCAATACTAGAAATCTAACACTTTTCACTTTCCTACAAGATTCCGTGAAAAACATTGAAAGTGGAAATTTCACACTAGAGTCATTTTCATTTTTTTTCACTCTTTCGAAATGCCCAATGTCGCAGCGAGGGGTCGAATAAAAATCATTTCAAGGAATGGAAGAAAATAAGCACACTGAGATTTCGTTCTGCTCAAACTGATGATGTGTAGCTTTATCTTGCTCAGCTCTTTCACTAGGGATGCCAGATCAAATAAAACTTTAAAAAGACTGCCAAATAGTCGTGCCACGCTTTATTATTTCTTTCCTTAAAGTGGCATCCCTAGCTTTCATCGCCTTCTTCCTCTAATCCAGCATGAGCCTAATGGCAAACCATCTTCTTATATGGACAGATACAAATCGGGAGGGAAGTGGTGGAAGAAGAAGAAATAATATAAATGATCGAAGCCATTTCGATGAATCGAAGCACAATTTCAATGTTCAAATAAAGAATCTCGTAGAGAGCGAGCAAGCGACGGACTCGTAGATCGTATAGAGCGGGTTTAATACAATGCATGGTTATACACATTGCACATGCTCGTAACAACGCTTAGATTGATTATTATGCATTCACCCCGTTGACACTATCACGACCCCGATCAGCACTACGAATTATGAGCCTCCAGCTTCAAACTGTCCCTTGCACCCGGTTTTATATTTCATTTTGCACTTTGTTCTTGCATTTTATGATCGTTTTATCGCTTCTGATCGCCATCACATGATGATTGGCTGACAGTTGCAACAACAACAGAAGATGAGGAGTGTCGATAACGACAGCAAGGAATAAAGGAAGGATTTCGGGTGGAAGGGTTGTACGGGTGAGAGGCTGTAGCAGAGTAGTTGGGCCTGGAACAACGGTATAGAGACCAGGGACTAATCAAAGTTAACTTTAGTTAGTAGTTACAGTTCTCGTTCCTTTACTTAGCTGTCTATAGTTACATTGAAATGCTACTGCAGAAAATATTACGCCTAAAAGTTACATACGTGTATTTGATGCTCGGTTACAGTCTAGTACAAGTTATTGTAAAGTGTAAAATATAATTCCGTCTACTCCACTCCACGTTGCATGCCCCGTTGATGATTTTGATCCCCGGCCGATATGAAGAGGCAACTGCAACACATTGAAGTGATTCATGACTGGCAGTAAAACCGTGTGGATATTATATTTGCTCAAGCTTGCATTTGAAGAAGATCTTATCGATAAACGTCATAGTATTATTATTGCACAGTTCGAGGGAAGAAATAATATAAAAACTGGAACAGCGATCGTAATTTGATATTTTTGCACTTTCTCCTCCGATTATATCGAGTGCACGGAATGGTGCCAACTCGTTATGCGACAAAAGTAGCTGTTGCCTTATATGGAGTAGAAGGTCAACCTATTAATTTCATAGAGTATATCAGTGCCAGACATCTGCAATATGCTGGAAACATATAATGTGCATAAAAGTGTCTGGATTCTGACAAGTTATTAATCTGCCATTCGTACCTTCAATTAGTCCAGGGAGCGCCTTGATAATTTTAACGAACTCGCTTGTCAAACGCTGCAAATCTCACAATAAAATTGTTCAGATATGTCGAAAAGATTGCAACTGGCGATAATCATCATTTGCTCCCTTTGTGCAAAAAAGCTCCTTTTCATGCTGGTATAAATTTTCTTTTGTCAAACATCATGTCAGACGATTTTATAACGTGCAAAAAGAAGTGGAAGCAGAAATGTACTCGGAGATTGTTATGGTTTGTGAGTTTAATGCAAAAACTTCGACACATTGTCCAAAGGCTAATTAATAGCAAGGTAAATTTTAGCATATCTAATATGTTGTTAAGTACGTCGTTTAATCTGCGAGAATTTTTCTCTCAGTCTCTATCTCAATACTTTAGGCATTACAACAGGTTTTTTTCTTAATCTAAAACACATCTCGAGAATATTGAGTGTCTAGTATTACATGAACTCGAATCTATATTTCTTTATAACAGTGAAAGGGTTTTCCTTCTTCTCCACTAACACATCTCTTCTTTTCTCGATGTCATGTGTCGATACGTGCCGCCAACTTTTGCCGGCTCCGAAAATGAGCTTCCGTTCCGTCTGCTGTGTCACAAGATAAAAGCGAATAGGTGTCTACAGAGGACTATCTTCGTCCTTTATCTTACTTGTTTAACCCCAATAAGCTCTCCAGTTCACGTATTCAACCACCCACATACATCTGACACAGAGCTCTCCTATTCTCCCCCTTTAGCGAACTGTCACTCAAGGTCGGTGGAGCGTGGAAGTAAAAACGAAGAAGAAGCTTCTTCTTCTTCTTTGACAGATGACACAAAAGAAATACCCTTTCGATTCCCGAGACCACACCAAAGAGCTGCCGTAATAATACCATATAATGTAGACGTCACTGACCTGAGCAATGTTTGCAGTAAACCGCTTATGAGTTTGCGAGTAGCTGCAAATCGTGTGCGAACACTAAAAACGACCTACCGCGGAAAAGATGAGAGAAAGGTGCAGCAGCTTCTATCTCTCCCCCGTAATGGGTGTATCAAAATATGGCCCCTGTCTTGGCTTGCTCAATGCCCCGTATCTTAATGGCTCTCTCTCTCCAGTCTCGAGTAGGAGGGAAGTCATATTTTTAACTGCATATTGTATCGGAATTTTCGCTACTGCCGCATACCGACGAAGACTCATACTACACGTGTGTGTGTGCCTGCCTTGCCACCACTCTGAACGACTGCAGGTGCTTCAAACTGCTTCTTCTTCTTCTCCTCAGCAGCATCTTACTTTATGCATGCAGTAGAAAGTCTGGAGACCATTAAGATGAAGAAGAAGGAGTTTGAATTGACTCCGCTTGTTAGGCCACGACTCGTAGCAATTTTAGATAAGCAAGAGTTCTATGGCTACCTAGAGAGCTCTTACTTTTGGACTGTTCTTCCTCTTCTTCCCGGGCGGTCACATATTCACAACACAAATGATGATCTGTATCTGAAGAAAGAAAGTCGTGACGGCGAGAAAGAAAGTAATGATGATAATAATGATGATGTAAATCGGAATGGAAGATCTCAAGTCAGAGCTCGTGCCATGGACAATACATGGAGCAGTCCTTGTAAACACTTGCTCAAATGTGCTATATAGTGCTTCAATGTCCACCTATGAATGTTATTACTACCTTTTTAGGCCCTTGCAAAAGGGAATATTATTATATCTCTGTCAGAGATATTACTTATTGCTATATTATTTTAGCAGAACTAGATGAAGATGTGAGATAGGGCGACGGACTCAAGACATGGAATCGTGACTTGTAAAAAATAATAAGATTTTGAGCACGCGAATTTGTAGTATTTTTCTTGTTTTGGAAGCATCGATGGGGAGTCCTTGATCAAAACTATTTATTATTATTGTAGTGACAACAACCACGGCTAATGATCCGAAAGCTGCTGATGGCAAAAATGAGGCCAAACAAAGAATACCCTTTTTGCCCATTGCTTCTGTTTTCCATTCATTTTTACGGCATTTTCACCCTTTTCCGCTAGGGTTGCCCTTTTAAGCATTGACAAAGCATTTACCTTGCTCTATTACCAGAATAATGCTTTCAAATAGTATAGAAAAGTCAACCCTCGCCTTTCATTGAACAACAATTTCTCCCACTTCATTAATCAAAATCGTCCTCATCATTTGAAACCGACAACAAACGTTGTTGCCGCCGCCGCCGCCGCAGAAGACAAAGTGCTGGGTACAGATTGTTCATAGATGAATTCGGTTGTTAAACAGCACAATAAAACAGTCAAAAGTGACTGTAGTACTGCTTCATCTATGGCTAATACAATGGTCTATACCATGATTTTTGTCGTATTTGCCGTATGCTTTCATTCGAATGCTCTCTATCATTTTGTTTCATTAGGAGCTGAGGAAAAATACACATCCATTTTCCCCTGGAAAAATCTATCTCTTGCTTGCAATGTGTTTCCGTTTGTTTGTTTTTATCGAAGCAATCGGAGAGTTTTTCAACCTTTTTCCGTAAAAAAGAGTTGCAATTGTGCTTTGAATTCGCATGTTTTAGAGTCATTTCCGGATAATGTGAAATGAAACGACTTTTTAGCACAGAATAACGCATCTATTTTTGCGAGAAAATAAATTAGCCTAGCAAAGTTATTAGCACAGCACAGTAGTCCATATTTATTACATAAATATTCCTTCTGGAGTCCACAGTAAAGTTTATTTTCAGCAGCACTTCTCAACTTTTGAAGCTGTTCGCGTGCGCAGAGAGCATTAGTCAATCGTATGGCAAGAGAACACACTCAAGTAGTAGTCCGGACGACAATCAACCCCGACTAAATATAGCCATAACACATGCATATAATGGCGTTAAATGGGTCTCGTCGGGCGTCTATGCTTTCAAGCCTTCATTATGTTGGTCGGTATAAAAATTGCATGCAAAAATGGGAACACGCGAAATTGGCGCAGCAAGCTGGTTTTAATGACTGACTGAGACCCCAAAAGTTGTTATTATTATAACTCTCTTGAACTCCATTTTCCGTATGAAGTGTGATAGCCACGGCGGAATATTCCCCCATAAAATGTGTATATATTCCGTGGCACCATAAATTCAATGGTTGTGCTTTCACTGGCAGGCTTTTAGAAGAAGCTTTCAAGAAAAATAGATATCGAGGGAAAATAAAAGAGACTCGGAAAGCCACTTTATATGCGCAAAAGTTGCCGACGCCGCTGTTGTTGTTTTTCATAGTGGTATAAATAACGCACTGGAGTCGCTTCTGGAGACCACACAAACGGTTGGGATATAAAGTTGTAGGGAAGGGAAAATGGGGGATGTCAGAAAGTAAAAATATATATACAAGAATTAAACAATACCTAGCTGCAGACATTCAAACTATGATTTCTACTAATAATACAATAATAAAATGTATTTTAAATTTGGCTGACCTATTCATATCTCCCTCGAAGACGCTGTTCTCCATAATTTAATTCAAGCTTCTCCCGCAAAATCCCCCTTATTTACATCTCCTTCTTGAAAGCCCAGCATAATTTCACCTTTAATGGCCATTAAAAAGTTTGTCGGAAGCATTTTTACGACGACATTGCAGTGAGCTGAGCTGAGGAGTGTCGGCGGCTTTTTTTACAATAGACTGTACGATGCTGTAAATTGGAATGAGACATTGGAGCCCGGGAGCGAAATATTTAAAAGAAAATGTAAATATGGCGACCTCACAGGGAGAGAAAAATAAAGAAAATTCATGTTATTGGAGTCGCAATTAGTGGTTTTCCATAAATATACTGAATAAGAACCAAGCAAACAAACTGTCATAGAAAAAGCCCGTAGACCTGTTTTTTTTCATTAAGTAAACCGCTTTTAATGAATGTCTGTGTTTAATTTCGCTATCTTTCGCCCGACATTACTTTTATCGCCTTGATGGCCCCATTATACCTGCATATTTAAACACCGGGACCATTTAACACAGCGGCGGCGTCTATTTAATTGAAGTAAAAATAGGGGGATCCCCCAGCCAACAGCATTTTTAATGGCCATTAACAGAGTGTAGGTATTGCGTTTTTATCACATTAAGAGTGCAAACTCAACACTTATTTAAGCACCATTTTATCTGTAACGTAACCTGACACGTTTAAATCCAATGAATCGAGTAAAACGTTCTCCATTATTTATTCCTGTGATCCATCAATCAAAGGGCATTTTTCATCATCAGTTTTCTCGCACAAATCCTTTCCAATATTTATTTGATTGAAGAGCTGACAGCGGAGAAGGAAAGACTTTATGCAAATAGTGGAAAATATATCCCCAGGATTTACTCTTTTTGCATAAATACACCGATTGAAACCGTGTAATGTTACACTTGCAAACGCGTATATTCAATAGACACAATTTCAAATGCAAATTGCACAAACGAGGCACGTGCTGGGAAAAGACGAACCGAGAGCGTTGAGTGCATTTCGGAGATGTAATTGGGAGCTGATCGAAAATAACGTCTTTTGCTCTTTGTGGCCACCTGGGAAGAGACAAATTACCCCCTTCCTTAGATCGTCCAAAAGGAATCTTCTTCCATTTCCCAGACTGGGTGATCATCGTGATCGTGGAATGCACCGAGCCTCATATTTCAAACAGGCTCTATCTTGTTCACAACTAGGGATGACATTTATTGAGTCCGTGCCCTGATAGAGACGTATCATAGTAAACTGGCAACCCTGATGAAGACGTCTCTTCGGAAGCCAATGACGTCATTTCCTGGCCGAGTAAAAAGCTTTTGTGCAAAATAATAGCACAACAAAAAGCGTTTCTCTCCCGCTGAGACACTTGATTGCCGCGCATTCATTGCACTTTTATTTTCGCCGTAGACGAATGTTGTCGATCCATAATTAACTTGGGAAGAAGAGTAAAATGCGCACGCGACCAATGTCAAGTGTAGAGAATGGTCGTAAATCACTAAAACGCGCGTCTTTAAGGCAGCTGCAAATCGTCGCCAAAAGCACTCCTTTTTGGCCGCTTAATTTCTGAGTGCAGATTGTGGAAGAAATTAATCTCACGTCCACTTTTTTGACTCTTTGAGAGACCACACATTCCGCGTCCATACATGACCATTCCTCCAAATTGAGCATATAATCGGAAGCTTTTTAAACGATGCAAAGCTCACGTATGCTTCTGTTTGACAACTCGCGCGCTTACACACAAAAGAGACGATATTTATGATCGCCAATAAATCATGAAAACGTGAGCGAATATACCGAGATTTTGAACGCGCGACACGTTTGTTGTGTTCTCTTTGCTTAATTATGAGAGCGGTGCCAGGTGTGAAGATGGAGGGAAACGTGCTTTCCTTCTTTGGTCATTAGGAGCCTTCTTCCTACCCTCTAGAACATGCACCTACTTCATTATGTATGAGGTGGAAGTACCTCCGCTCTGGAGATAAATGATGGCAGTACTACTGCACGTTTCTCCACTTCCTTATTACATATCGACTGCAATCCGCACCACAATATACTTTTATACTGTACTTGACTGCGGTATAAAAGCTACATTCTCGATATAATATTGACAAATCACCTCTGAAAAAAGGCAAATTATTGTAGCTCTCCTTTCTGGCCTGGGGCAGAATTGTGCTGCTGCTGCTGCTTTCTGCCCCCAATTGCAATACTATAATTTTATATCCACCATTAGGCTGAGTGATGGATTACTCTAATAATATCAATTGCTAGACTTCTTACAGACTGCAGTTTTTCTAATCGAATAGGAGGTGTAAACGTAATTTTCTTCAAACATTACTTCCTCCGTTTCCACGTTGTATGAAAGAAATTGTGCGAAGGGAAAATAGATAATGTCGGCGCACGACAACATTAGCGTTGGTTGTCATTACAAAAGGAAAACATACGTGGAAATGGAACTAGAATACAGTTAAATATCCATCGTGTATGTTCCCGTTTCTTTTTCGATAATTGCCTTTTCCCTCTTTCTTCTTCTTTTTTCCGAAAAAGACCATTGAAAACTCATTGTCACATTTCTACGATTACATTCATTTTCCGCCTCGGGCAAAAGGAAGGAGGAGAAATGGAGGGAAACAAATTTGTAGTAACGGGAAAAACACACATCGACCTAACATGCTGTGTTAAATTACAAATATAAGACTGTTTGCAGTAACTTTTTGTGCATAAATGCTACTTTCCTATTGAAGACCCTCCTCCCAAAAACATTCTGTCTCTTTTCTTCCCCGATACATTTGTCACCCAGTGAACTTTTCCTTTCCCTTAAACGAGGGGGAAGATCGAACAGCAGTAGACAACAAAATAGTACAAGAAGACTAATTGTGTACTTTCGCCCTCTGATCACCGTTCTCTAATACACCTTAACTTTCTTCTGCTTCTTCGTTCCGCTGTTGTCCGAAAAAAAGAGCGTCATTTGGCTGCAAATTCAATTTCCGGAGCTCGGCAAGGAACTTATTCGTAAGTAAACGCGTGCTTCTGCTTATTTGTGGTTCGTCGATGGTGCTTAATTATCCCTACTTATGGTGCAAAACATGCACAACTGTTGTTATTGTTGTGTCAATATAATCACTGGTTGAAAAGACCGCTGCTGCTGCAGTTTTTGCATGTAAACAGGGTATTTGGTCTAGAAAGGCTCCCTGGGGGCAGCTTTCGTGCCGTCATGAGGGGTTGCTGCATAAAGCTTGTTATTATTATTATAACAAGGGCTTGTTGTCGTTAATATTACATCGGCGGATTGGTGTTGCAACCGCAAAAATGGAGCTCAAGCTGAGCATACAAGCAGTGACTCAACCCTCGTAAAGCACGTTTTTTTGCAAATTTCAAGCTTAATCCTTCTCTTCCTGAATTAAAAGAGGAACAAATTTGACATTGTTTTCCCACGACGATATTTCGTCCAGTGTGCCCGTATTAAAGTGTCTCCACTGTTTGTGCACTCTCTGCTATAAATCAGGGTGGCTAAAGGGTGACCCACAAAGTACAATTTGTGGGCATAAATCTACTCGACTACAATCCGCTCACAACTTTTACTACGATGGAACTTCTTGGAGTAGAACGTGCATTGGGATGGTGACTATAATGCGACTCCACTGTGCATTAGCATGTGTACACATCCCCCGCCCCCTCCCTACCAACGGGTTGAAGGAGTTTACTGTTTAGAGCCTCATTTAAATTCCTGTGGAAATTGCTTCTTTTTTTGCTCGTGGGACAATTTTTGTTACCCTCAAATTTTGTTCAAAGCAACAAGAAAGAGTCTTGCTGACTTTTTATAGGACCCTTCTTCCTTGTTTTGTGAGTCAAGGGCTGTCAACAGTAGCAGCAGGAGCTGATGTTTGTTTTTTACCTGATGAAAAGGAGGGGCAGTAAAATTTAACAATATTTTTCCATCAAGTTGTTACTTCTACTTTTTGACTTTTATATAAAAAGCTTGTTGCTTTTACCTTTTTTGCAGAGGAGGAGGAGGAGGGTTCAATAAGCAATTCTCCTTTTCCTTGTTACCCAACTCAGGACATGAGACATGGCATGACATGGCAAGGAGTCTAAAAGAGGGGGGTCTGTCACTCAAACCAGGAAGTATTTTCGACTTTAAAACCGTGTCCTAAATCAACAACTTTGTCAAGAGGCTGCTCTTACACGGTATAAAGCATTATAACCCTTCTTAAACTTGGCCAGTGCCCAACAGCCCCTACCAATTTGTATAAGGTAATACTCGTTGCATGTTGCCGAAGACTAAGAAACAACTTTGAACAAACAAGCTGAAATATTTTTTCGCCGGCTGAAGAAGCGAACGAGGCATGAAATGATATTAGCCGCCGATCTCATCATCATCATCGATTTCCATCATCCGTTCCGCAAAACAACATCTCACGTGGATTTTAAAACGATAATTTAATATATTTTGCGCCATCAACCGAGTCTTTTTATGAATGGCAGTGAAGCGTTGCCATTGATTTTGATTGATTGGGAGAAACGTTTTGTATATCATGCTATCAGGAGAGGAGCATCGAGAAGAGTTTTATTGACTGAGCTTATGCAGCAGTCCCTTGCGGTAATATGTTGAATCCCCTGCGAGAATTAAGGAGTGCATTCTTCGGCTGTTGCAACGGTCAAAAGGGAGATTTGTATCGGTGCATAATCAGCACCTTGTCATCGGAAGACGGGATCATGAAATTACCTTTTTTTCATTCCCGAGGGCACGCCCAAGACTGTGGGAGGATACCCGACAAAACCATATGGACCACAAGTAAAAATATTTACGTTTTACTTTGTTGTGAAATGTATTGTCTTTGTTCAGTCGGGTTAGTGTTTTGACAGGTTCGATACCGTGCGGATTTCGCCTTTTGATTGAATGGATTCTTTTCTCCCGATCCGATCTTATTTCAAATTCGCTCCTCCCACAAAAATCCTGCGAAAAAATCCTCAACTGGATGATGAACAAGCGATGAAGATGCCTTCTGGCAAAGTGATCATCGTACTGAAATGAAATATGGATGGAATGTGCATTTCAAACAAAGGCCTTGGTGAGTTCCAAACTGGGTTAAGGATTTGTTACTTTTTTTGTTACAAAACAAAGGCATTTTACAATTCAAAAGTTTTTAAAGTTGGCAATAGTTCCGCCTACTTAGAATTTTGCAAAAGTTTCCTCTTTTATTTGCCTCTGTCATTTTGCGGACCTAATTTACTTCCCCTTTTACCATAGTTAGCAGCAAACGAAGTAGAGCCCCCCAATCCAATGGCTGCAAATATTTACCCTCCTTAGCAAAAGCACATGCATTGCTTTTGGCAGTCAAGACTCTTCTCCTCCTCCTTTGCCATGCTCAGCACACATAATACATAACGAAGGGGCTCAGCCATACACGATGTCAGCCAATGCATTTTGAATGCAATGATCCACGAGAATACATTCCCACTCGGCATGTATGTGCAAAGAAAGTACCCAGCTGACGCCATCAAACATTTTCTCCCACTATGCAAATATTCCCCCTTCTCCTGGCTGACAGTCCCTGGAGCTCTCCCCGTTGCGTGCAGCTCAGCAGAGAGAGTGCATCATGTATGCCATCGAGGTACTTTCATATTCTTGCATTGCTCATACTCTTTGGGGAGTCTTTGCTTGCTCGCTTGCTTGTGTAACTAACTGGCTAGAAGGAAGGGGGAAATCTTCCTCTGGGAATAGAAGAGCTTAGCTTGCTTTCCCTTTTCATTTTCCACCCTGAAAAACAAGACGTTTTTGTATGCATGGCTGGCTTAAACGTGTTGATGTTGCTGCAGGAAATGGAGCTACTTGGAAGGTGTCAAAACCCTGTCAGACTTAATCCAGACAGATCAGGATGGGGGCCGCAAAAAGGGCGGGAGATTCAAATTTTCCAACTGGGGATGATTAACCTGTCAATGCTTCATTTTTAGCGTGTAAAATATGCAGGTGGGAACTTTAACTTGTACGATATGTTGCTTCGCACTCCATTTAACATGTGCTGAGCTGTTCGCATTAGACCCAAATTGGAGCATGTGTGAATGGACTTCGTAGTACCTTATACACGATTTCCCATAGTTAACATATTTGCTGTTACCTAATGAACAACAACAGTTTTAGAGGATTGAATACATTGCCAGTTCGCGTGCTTGAAATGTCTTTAATCTACTTTGCGGCTTTTTCGAGGTAAAGAAATCTCTTCCGGCGGCGATAATTCAATCATGTTCTCTTGAAAAGAGGTTTTGCCGTGAATCAATCATATTTGATATGGTTGAGCAGACAACACACTCTATCACATTCACGGTGCATTTATTTAAACTCTTCTTCTTCAGTGTTTCAGGCCCAGAGAGCTCTTTTAAACAGAGGCTTTTAACGACGGTTATGCAGTCTTTTGAAACTTAATATTTACGACAGAAAAGTTAGCTTTAGAAACTCAGCTCCTTCTGCTGCCATAACTCAAATCCGTTCAGGCATTTAAAAGGCGCTTCGTCGTCTTCTATCTTTCAAAGAAAACCTGGATATAATATACGATACGTTCCACCGATGTCGGCAATACTATAAAAGAATAATTACATAGCTCGGTGAGGAGGCCTTCTTTCTTTTATTCCTTCTTTTTGCCACTTTTGAATAATGATCATGTTTAGTTGACGGGGCTTTATGAAGCTGCTAGGCTGACTCCACATTTCAATGAGCCCTTAAATATAGAAACAGAATTAGAGAACTCTTTTTCCTGACTATCTGGCGGAATATATCGATCCCTTAAATATTGCTCTTAATGTGAAAAGCCGTTTTCCATTTATCCCCTTGTCCGACACATTCATATCTGGCTGTATTTACAACCTATTTCACTCGCAGCATTTTCGGCCATTTACAAGGGAATTGTTACTTTGTCTAACGACAAATCTCGGCCTCCAGTGGCGAAAGAGGCCATTAACCGGGAGGCGGACATTGTATCAATAACAGTACCCGTAGGGCACTCACATTGCCCTATGTCATAGCCCTTCCTTAGCCCCATGCCCACCTATGTATGCCCCATAACACGGTCTGCCTCTCGTCCGCCGTATGACCAATAGTTTTGATAGAAAAATGCGGGGAAAGTCAACATATATCACCCTTAATGGCCTTCGCAGAAAAAGGAAGCTTTTATATCAAATGGGTTTTCTGCTGCTCCCGGTGATTTAGGTGATGATGCTCCATTGTCCTGTGTTGTTGTTGCACGTCTGACCATTACTCGAAATAAAAGGATAAAAGAAGAGAAAAAGAACATTGCCATTGTTCACAAGTGCAGCTTGCTCTTCTGCTGTCCTCGGAGGGTGTAATTGCTTTTATTCACAACAGTGACATATTGCTCACTTACTCCAGACACAACAAAAGAAGCCGTTTGAATTGCATTGGATAAATTAGAATTCCAACACCCCTTTGCATGCCTTGAATTCCAATTTGGCCAATTCCCAATGACAGCCAGGGGGTCTGAGCTGTCTTTATATTTATGGCTTAATACGTCAACAGTCCCAACACATATAATCACCCCGTGCTGGTTACTCCTCCTCGTATACCCCAGACTGATTGAATAATGTTATGGTCAAGAAGTGTGGTGTGCCAAAACACCATGCTCGAAAACAGCCACATTTTTACGCCCTTTGCCATTTGAATTCAGTGAGGCGCTTCCAAGGAGATTTCTTGGCCATCGTATCAAAACATGAACGGGCATTTCAGACCATAAAGACCCGACAGGGATCCCCGATGACCAGGGAGGCTGCTCTTGCACATCCTATTCTTGAGCTTTGTAGAGTATTAACAGCTCATGGTTTGGTTGCCTAATCCTGAGAGCCCCCGTTGATAATAAAGATGTGCAAAAATGGGAATCAAAACCGTAAAAGTTTCTCTTTCCCTCGCTATTTTATATTACCACGAATTGACATTTACGACTCAAAAGAGGGGAATATAAATATAATCATAACAATCCGACGCTCCGCAGGCATTAAAACCGTAAAAAGTAACGTCTTATTTTGCCACGGCCGATTCGCTAAAAAGCTTCTACCGTTTTCGCGCGTATAGAACGTTATTTACGAGTCTTAAAGAGGATGATTTCTTAAAGAGAACCCTTCTCCGCAGATGAAACCCAACGTTTATTTAAGAAATCGAGCTGTGTGAGTTCTGTGCCGAACCGTTTTTGGCAGTTAAGGCTGTTGTGCATATAAAATAAAGAGTTATTCGAAATTAACCGTTACTAACATGGAATTTGTTTTAATGCTCTGTTATTAACATTATCTCTTTCATCGGCTAACACTCTCTTAGGCGTACCCCTCAATAGCTATTTATTATTATTATATGAACTAGAAACGTGTTTCTGCTATTTTCCCAATTTGATAAGGGTGATATAAATAATGGCTCCCAATACAATAAAAAGGGGAAGTAGTTGGTTTGGGACGGACACGCCCTATTCGCTATATTGACCAGGGCTGCTCTTTTATGGAGTTATATTCTGTCCCACGCTAAACAATACTCGACACTTTACTTAATAAACAGTCACAAAGTGGCAACCCTAACATGGTGATGATCGGTAGCTGCCGAGTTTTTTTTGCTCCCATTTGATGATTTATCTCGGAGTCAATTCAGGTCAGTGGCATTAACTCCAATGGGTGAAAATGATGCGTTTCATGTACAAAGCAACAACAACATCCCACAATCGGTTTTCAGAGATGACACTTCCGGTGAAAATAAAAGTGAATCATCATGACAAGTGTTGCATCGGTTGTTCCCACGAATGTCAACGTTTTAAATAGCTGAGAATGCACTTATCAAACAATATGCTGATGATACAAACCAATACTGAATCATGCATGCTGCTAGCTCATGTCTTACGGTAGCAGCCTCTTCTCTCCTTCTCCAATTAGCCATTGTTGAGCTGCTCCAGAGAATGGAGCAGAGATTGTTATCTGGGAATATTCCATTATCTTAATGCCTTTGTAATAGGAGATTGGAAGAAGGAAATGAGAGAGGTGGAGTCGCCGCCGCCTCAAATGACGAATCATTCAAAACTATTTCCACTGCTGCAACAACTGCAGAGTGAGACATTATCGTTCCCGGGAAACTTGGTTCTTGCTCGTCATCTATACTGCAGTGGAACGAAAAACTTCTCCGTGTTGGTTTTCTTCGATTTCCGATACTGGGGATCTTTGTCAGAAGTATTGGGTAGCTTTTTACTGCGGTAAAGAAGCTTGCTTGACGTGCCTTGCTTTTGGCGCTGCGCCATAGCTCAATTCTGCTGATTAGGATATCCATTATTTTACCCGCATTGACAAGGGCTGTGTTTTAAAAGCTCTTTCTAAGAAAATGCGCCATTATTATCGGGCCTTGTGTAATTTATATTCCATGGTCAGGCATGTCCCCAAGACGAATGAGCCCTAATGCGGTATTATTATATTTGCAGTTTGACTCAAGGGCGAGTGAACTTTCTTTTACTTTCTTCGTGCAGAAAATGTCATGAAGAATGTGGAGAAAAGGCGAAAGGCCATTTTCTCAGCATTTTTTCACTAGAGGTGACAGAATAAAATAAGAGAGCTGAACATGTGAGGACAGGAACGAGCAAGTGCCCGACTAAGTTTTATTTTATACTTTATACACTTCCTTGTCCTGTCGGGTTTCGGGTAAAAGTGGGAAAAATTGCTCCTGCAAATGTATTTCCCCGGAGACGCCTTCCAAGGGACAACGTTGGCCCCATTCCTGTTAAAAGTCGTGACTCCTCTCAGTTTCAATTTTACACACTTGGGAAGAGGGGGAGCAGGAGGAAAACGGCTTTCTTTGAGGACTTTATAAAGTCTAAAAGAGTAAAGAGAATAACAACAACATAGAGAACAAAGAACATTCCGACTCAGTTGTGTCCTGTCAGTTTCAATTACGATTGCTACCCCGCCAATGATATGTATTGAAAGTCAGCGGGGTCGAATTTCCACTTCTTTCTTTTTACACGCGTCTGACTTGATGATGTAAACATTTCAGTCTTAATTTCTGGCAGGAGAAGAGACAAAAAGAGGCTGGGAGAAGAAGATCAAGTTTCATACAAATTGAGGCTAACAGAGATACTGTATGTATTTAATGTAGATAAACTACACGGGGGTATTAAATATTTAAAACAGGCTAGAAAAAGTATGTCATTATAAAAATTAATACTACAGGGTGTCCCATAAATACTGTCGGAAAGTAAACAGATATATCTCAGCTCTAAGACATCCCAGCAGTAAGCTACTGGTACCATTTTAGAGAGAAAGAGTTACAATTTTGTATGGTATTATTTAATACAGGGTAGTTTGTTAATATGTGGATAAAAATGCATCAACAAAAACAGTAATTTTGAACCAAAACTGGCAATTCAAATGACATTTTTGGGTATAATGTTTGTTTTGAGGATTTAATTAATTTTTACAACTTCATTGCAACATAAATACCTTATAAATTCATTTTGTACCCCCTGTAGCAGCTATAAGCAGCCTCAGGGCTCCTACATAAGAGTCTCCAATTTTGGCTATTTTTATTGTAAAATGTATTACTTTTTTAAAAGATGCATTGATATGTCATATAATTGTATAAAATGAAAAAATCAATTATGCCACCAAAAATTGTAACTCTTCCTCTCTTGAATGGTACCAATAGCTTTTGGGTGACATGTCT
>LR140127.1:0-16346 GCA_900659605.1 Tisbe holothuriae
CGAGAAGCGAGATGACGAGGTCGGCGATGAGAGTGGACTGACGGAACGCAAGGCTGAGCTGGAGCGCAAGGTGCTGCAAGACAACGAAAGGCTGTCACGGCAGCGTGAGCGTCTGGAGGCGGGCTATGGCAAGAACGGCGGGAAATACAACAAGAGCTTCAAGCGCAAGAATGTCGAAAGACAGCTCCAGGCGGCGGCGGAAACATCAGGGGAGAGTTTGACGGAGTCGGAGTCAGAGATAATCAGGAACCCAAAACCGACCTCTTCGTACAGAGCGTCTCATCAGGGGACGCCCACCACGACACCGGCACGCTCAGTTGTGATGTCTCTATCATCAGTCCTTGAGGAGCTTGAGGAGCAGAAAACGAGACTCAAAGAGTTTGACTTGGAGAGCGGTGAAGGGGACGAGACCACGGGTGTCTCCGAAATGGACACGTCGATGCGCTTGCTTAATACGGCGGAGAAGAGCCTAAGGAGGCGAGAGTCTCCGGATACTAAGATCAAACGATTTGAGGCAAAGATCCGGAGAGCAAGGGAAGAGAAGCGTAGGAACGCCAAGATTGCGAGAACACTGCCTCTACTACATGCGCAAACATCTGGCGTAACCAACAACCCTACCAACGACACGGTTCAGTTCAACGGGACGGACGAGTCCCTCAGAAGCGACCCCAAGAACAGGACGTCTACGCCATCGAAGAGTCAGGTCAAGCTGGCCGTTACCATAAGTAGTACGACGGGCAAGGATGATACAATCCGCCCCCCGATGACAGCGATGATCCTTTCCTAACGCCCAAGGCGGGCACGAGCAACTCGACGCGAAAGCGCCAGCGAGAGCAGGATGACGGTGTCCCGATCCCGGACTTCAAACGCAGAGCAGACCCGCTGGAGCTCCGCAATGAATTGCGTGAAAACGACAAGAGGAGGGGCCCTAAGAGAGTAGTCTACTGGTACTATCTGAAGAAAGAGAGCGAGAAGGAGGACAAATGCAACCGAGGCGACCTTGACGCAGTGTCCGAGTGGATTTTCGAGTGCACGATGAACCATATGTTCGGTATGGCCGGAACATTTCTCGAGCCCACCGGGCTACTCAAGACGGGCTTCTATGAAGAAGAGCACGCGGTCCTCTTGGGCCAGGACCTCAGGACTGCAGTCATTAAAGGGAGCAGGTACAGCATGAGCAAGGTGCCGGGAAAGGCAATTAGTTGCAAGCTATCGCTGAGGAGCGGCGTCCCAAGCTCCTTGAGCGCTGATCAGCTGATGAGGTCCGTACTGATGCTGAATAAACTCCCCGGAGAGGTGTCCGGAGTCGAGAAATTCCAGGGGCGTAACGGCTTCACAAATAAGCTTAAGTTCGAGCCGGACGCGGTGATGCTGACGCATCTGAGGAGCAAGCTAGCCAGCGGCAACGGCAACCTGTTCATCGCGGCCACCAAGGCGCGCATTCGACTGGATGATCCGGAGGCTAGGAGGACGCCGCCAACGCAGTGAATGGAGAGGAAGAAGAAGCGAATGATGAATTGCTGTACTAAGTTAATTAATTACGTGTTTATTACCACTATCATGAATACGTGTAAATGTAACCTTAAAATCGGGACTAGCAATACACCGCCGGTCAATAAAATCATTATATACAGCAAACCAACCAAGTCGCAATGTATATTGCGCAAAAAAACATCATAAAGCGGCTAAACGGCCAAACAACCTACGTTATTCATTCCGGAACGCAAGCAGCATTTGCAAAGAGTTGAAACATTTGTTTACTACATTTAAGGCTACGGGGCTGGCATTTACTGCATGTAAGAATGCGACTTTTAAAACTTTTATCAATGCCTCTTTTATAGCAGAGAAATCCTCTGGACATTATATGGAATCGACCATTAATACGGGCAGTTTAAAGCAAATAGGACTACGCTAGGCGATAATTATGAGTCGAGATATAATTAACTTTAGGCAACTAAATTGCCATAAATCATTAAAAGCACTGCAGAGTTTAGAACTAAAAGTCAAAAACGATCGTAACAGCATATTACTTCTTACTGAACCAAACCTAAACAAGGGCAAGCTTGCGCGTACCATTGTTGGATACAGATCGTTTTCCAAGGAGACTTGTAGGGCTGCCATATTGATTGACAACACGCTAAACGCAAAAATAATCGATCATATTAGCGACAGAGATACGGTGCTATGTCTGACAGAAACAAAAAGGGGGCCGCTTTTAATTGCGTCAATATATTGCAACATCAACACCAACAACTTCAACAACATTGAGAAGGTAACGCAATACGCCCAGTCGCAACGGATACGACTAATCATCGGCACAGATTCGAATGCACATTCCATATTATGGGGTACAAAACAAAATAATCGTGGGGACCTCCTCGAGTTATGCCTGGCAGGAAACAATCTAGAAATACAAAATGTACCCGGTAGCATCCCCACATTCCTGGGAAGCCAGGGCGACAGCACGCACATTGATCTTACTTTAACACACAAACTAAATGCAAATTTATCAAACTGGGGGGTAACCCCGTTTGATGACTTGGACCACAATCTATTATCCTTCAAACTCGACGTGAATCCTGTAAAGAAACAAGTTCGCGATTGGAACCGTATCCCTTGGGGTACAGTTCGACCCACCATTACCACTCGACAGAGAGACTTTGGTCATAAAGTAAATGCTACACATTTGGAAAACACTGTCAATGCGCTATCTGGAGCAATAACACTCACGATTGATGAAAAATGTCCATACAAAAATGCAGAACGCACCAAGCCAAATGAATGGTGGAAGAAAGACAATACTTCAGCAGGTCTAGCACGCAAACAAAGGTTACTTCAAAGGTACAGGAACACCGGTAATGCTATACACAAAAGAGAATACAATGATGCCAGTAATGAACTCAGCAATAAGATCAGGGACCTTAAAGATAAACTATACAAGCAGGACCTCCAGGAAATCAAAACAACTCCTGACTTGATGAAACGTATTAAACGGCAAGGCCCCCAACCAACAATCGAAATGATCTCTGACAATCCCATGGACACACTGAATGACCTCCTTGACCGACACTGCCCAGATTCAACTAAACCAACAGACCAAGCTCATGCCTATCAACAAACCAGTATCGATACCAAAGATCTGGACAAGATGTACCCACATATCAACCCTGCCACCGTTCACAAATCATTTAAGGAATTCGGACCCCACAAGGCCCCAGGACCAGATGGCATCATTCCGCTTGTACTACAAAACCTGTCTGAAGACACGCTTAAGATACTCGTAAGGATCTTCAAAGCTATAAAGTACCTTAAATATACCCCAAGTCTCTGGCGACACTCGGAAACAATCTTCATCCCAAAACCGGGAAAAGAGCTGTACAATACGGTTGAATCATTCAGACCCATAACGCTTGCCAACTATATGCTAAAGGGATTCGAACGGGTCGAACTCTGGAATCTAGAACGCACTCACTTCCTAACCAAGACAATGACAGAGAAGCAGTTTGCCTTCCTCAAAGGCAGGTCAACTGAAACCGCTCTAAGCCGGACAGTTCATAAAATCGAAACAGCACTATACAACGGAGAACAAGGGATAGGTGTATTCCTTAACATTAAGGGAGCGTTTGATCGTCTTGATCATGATGCAGCAGTGACTGCTCTAAGACGCAGAGGCATAACCGAAGACTTCATAGGCTGGTATGAACACTATCTCAAGAACAGAACTACAGTTACACACTTAGCTGGGTTCAGTGTCACGAGACGTCTTCATAGAGGCACCCCACAAGGGGGTGTACTTTCACCGGTCATTTGGAACATAGTATTCGAGGAAGCTCTCATTAAAGTCAGTGATAAGGCTTTCATAACAGGATTTGCAGATGATGGATGTATCTTGGTCACCGGAATGAGACCTGAAATTTGCAAGCGGCAAGCGCAGGAGGCAGTTGACATTGCTCTTGAATGGGGACGGCGCAATGGACTAGAGTTTCATGCAGGAAAGACTGAGGTAGTACACTTCAAGAAAAAGAAAATCAAAAAGCCATCAAGAATTCTCATAGATGGTACACGAATCAAGTACTCGACTACCGCCAAATACCTGGGCGTCACCCTGACCGAAAACCTCAACTGGACACCACACATCAAGAAAATGGCATCCAAAGCAAAAAGAACTATATTCGCAGCACGTAATCTGGTTGGACGTAATTACGGGGTAAGGCCAGACCTAATGCACTGGATTTGGACCGGATGCATCACACCCATAATGCTGTATGGATGTCACCTCTGGGCACACAAATTAACCAAAAGGCAACACAAGATCCTAAACAATGTCTCTTATAATGCGCTAACAAACATTGCCCATTGCCATAAGGGTACCCCCCTGGCAGGTCTTCAAATTGCCCTCAACGCTACACCTTTAAACCTAAAGGCATGCGAACTGGCCCTTGCTGCTTACGACCGACTTCAAGTCCATTGGACCTCAGAGCTCGAAGATATGCCACTCCTACACCCGGACTGTCATATCAGACGCATGCATGCACATAGAGTCTCCCTAGCAGGTGTAGACCCACCAGACTACAAAGTCATAACAAATAAATGCGGCAAAGCTCGACTAGTCGAACGACAGGCAAAGGAGGACAAAACTGCTCGAACGGAGGCGTTTACGGATGGCAGCAAACTTGACGGCCAAGTGGGAGCAGCTTATACAATCACACAGTCCAACAAAGAGATCACATACGGAACCCACAAACTCCCTGATGATTCGACAGTATTTCAGGCCGAACTAGTAGCGATTGAGATGGCGGCTAGGAGACTAATGGATCTTAACATCAATGGTAGGATCAACATACACACCAATAGCCTCTCATCAATACAAGCCCTAAAAGCCCATACTTCACCTCCATCCAAGCAAAACGGACCAAGGACGTAATTGAGGAACTGACATCTAAGAACAAGGTAAAGCTACGCATCTACTGGATCAAAGCACACGTAGGTCATGAGCACAACGAGCGCGCGGATGAACTGGCAAAAGAAGCGACATCAAATGGGATACCTCACCACGTATTACCAAGCCGGAAAACACTAAAAAGATTATACGAAAGAAACACCTTAGAAAGATGGAAGGCCGAGTGGGAATCCAAACCAAATGACTACAAAAGAACCCGGGTATGGTTCCCAGAACCAAACCAACAGGCTTCACACAGACTCCTCACTCAAGCCGTAACAACCTGAGCTCCTGTATTCAATGGATAACGGGCTTCTGTAATCTCATGCGACATAGACATAAGAAAAATACTAATCTGGCGGACAGCTGCCGACTATGCGGTGAATCCGAGGAGACACCAGAACACTTGAGCTTCTATTGCCCAAGACTGAACATGCTCCGATCAGATGCCTTCAAGACCTACAATGGCCTAGTACCCTGGACAACCAGGGGCCTGGTCAAATTCGTCAGTAACCCTACAATCCAAGTACTACTCACAGACGAAACCATATATCCTCGTCGACGTTAACTATGTAACATTACGGTACATAAATGACGACACTAAAGACCGATGACTTAGAAGACATAAACTAAAAAAAACAAGAATCAGATAAGATTCCAAGCCCAAAGGTCGCCTGCAACCTAGGCCCTGTTCGCCCGCATTATACATAGTGGTAACAATAACTAATTTGTGTTTGTTGTAACTGTGTTATATGAGTGTGAAATTGGAATAAAGTAAAGTAAATCTGAGAAAGCAATTTCATTCTGCAAGGGAATCGCTTGAATTTACAAACGTCGTATTTTTATCCAACTGTCAAATCTCTTTTATTTTTACTGTTTTCTGATCGGTTCATTTCCCTTTTTTGACGTTTTTCAGTCGTCGCATGATTCAAAAATCGGCTTTTAAACCCGGGTGCTTATTATTTTTATACTCCGTGCGTACGCATGCATTTAAAGCGAAAACGCTTTTAGGGGGAAGATCGATGTAAAATTGAGCTGCCTAAGAGCACTCATATCCGGTCGAAAACCTTTGAAAAACAGGTGCCTTTAAAAGAGCAATTTCATGAATCAAAACACAAACAGATCGCTGCTTGACCTAGATAGCTTTCCTTCGACACTTTAAGGCAAATGCACTCTGCTAATTATCATTGCAATTTCTCTGTCGAAATGCCCTCATTTCACTTTAAAACAGACTCAACTTTTGCCCTTTTATTTCCTTCCGCTGCTTCACTTTTTGACTTGCATGATCCGTGATACTTAAGCCAGGGGAAGGTAAAGAAGGAAAAAGGCCAAAAACGCAACCTTTTTACTGTCGTGTAATATGAGACGAGGGCTGTTTGATACATCAGAGGTGAGAGGTGTTGGCAAATTACGCCAATTAAGGGCTTTTTGCAAACTGAGTCAAACAAATCCACGTGATGTGAAACGTCTTTCGCGTGTGGACGGCCAAGGAAGTATTACAAGGTCAAGAAAACTCGTTCTCGTGTTAACCGATATTTAGATTGCATGAGTAATATAATCCGTTCAAAGTGGAACGAAAGAATGTCGGATATTGATGGTTTCAAAAATAAATAAAAACTATTATAAGACAAAGCCTGGATTGATTTAAAAGTAAATTTTTGTAATATTATTTTCATTTGTTGTCGCCTTCCAAGGCCACAACAACAATTGCACATCCAAACCAAAGTCCCTTTTAAAAGGTCGGCTTTTAAAACACGCGTTAGCACTCCTCCTCGAATTTCGCAGTCCCTTTAAAACCATTTTTATTTCTCTCTCCCTTTCCCTTTTGCGTCGTCGTTCTGTGTTTGGCTAGGAATAAAAAGCGTTTTACGAGACCTAAAAGATTGGAACGGTTTTAAACCTTTCTCCCATTTATTCTTCAGAGTAATAGCGCAAGAAGCCACCTTAAATGGAGATTTCACTTTTGTTGTAAAGACGGAAGAGTTCATTTTTATGCCTGTCTATAAAAAAACAAAGTTTGACAAATCAAAAAAGCTGTTTGGCCATTAAGGCAATAATGTTAGAATATAGTAAACACATTCGGTATATAATATATAATGGCAAGGAACGACGAAAAATAAGCTACTTTCCCCGCAGCTATTAATTTCAAGCGATGGGGTAGGAATTTCAGGCAAATTCATTTGAAGGCAAGGTTTTAAGTAGTGAAGTTTATTGCGAGATTTATATCAGTACAGCAAGCTACTAATATAGCTAACGCATATACTCGTATTCTCTACAGTGTTAGTTCTATTTCCATTTCGCTCGCACAACATTTGTTATATTTTTTTTATATTTAAGTCCAGAAAATTTGGTGCCTTGTCTCTCTACTATGTAGTGTCATTTGTTTTTATACGGTTTGCAAACATAATGTATTTAAAGAACTAGAACCTTCCGAAAGCGACGAAAATAATAATAACCGGAATGGAGGGAACACTCTAATTCTTCCTTCGTCAGACAGACTCCATTTTCCCTCTTTTTTGCAAGAAAAACTCATTTTAAGATAAACATTCCCCGAAGCCTCTCAAAAGGAGGGAAAAAGAACACTAGCTAGCTCAGCTCTGTATCTTCCCCACGGCTGCTGCATACTTGACAGACGCAAAAATATTGACTCTATCTTTCTTCTTTACGAGTGTGCCCTGGAGACAAAACAAGAGCAAATTCAGTTATATATTTGGGTATATGCTTTTATAATAATGGTTGTATGTAGATTAGCCCTACATCGAAGTTAAATAGATAGAGTCTACATGTATTTATTGTATATGTAGTGAGCAATATGCACCTAAAATATATTAATTTGCAAAGATATTTATTTCTACATGTTGGCTTTCTTTCCTAGGCTTGCCATGAAGGTTTCGTGACTCCCTCAGATCAAGTTCCGTCCGTAACCCTCCTTGGCGTCCGTCACGATAATTCATCAGGATGGCGAACGCGTTGCAGCAGGCGCTGCAGCGCAACTACATGGAGGAGAACAGGGACAAGAGCTTGGACACGAGGCTCGACCAGATCAAAGCGTCTGTTAGCCACGTCGGGTTGTACGTTGGGCTTATTATGTACACAGCCATTGGCGCCAAGGTGAGTAAAAATGAAGAAATAGTAAATATAAATACATTAGTAAGGAGATAATTTGAGTCAAATTCATTCATTGAAATCCGGAATAAAAGTGTGCACTCTTTCTGTGTCTTTTTCAGAGATTTTTGACAATTTTACTATCGGAATATGCGTTGCTATTCCACGGAACCTCTTTCCCAAAAGCTGTGAAAGCTACACTATACTTTTCTTGGGTGTGTTTGTTTTGTGCACATTTATTGGATCAATTCCAGACATATTTGCACTCGATGACATCTGTAAAATATGTGTCAAATCCGAGGAGAAAGTCTGACTGAAAAATTGCAATCTCAGCACAAAAATGTAAAAGTGTGCGCAGCGCAAAACCACAATCCGGTTCCAAGAAGCCAACTGTTGGCATGTGACCCTGTAATTATCGGAGGAAAAAAGAGTTCCACGATGAAGGCATTAAAGGACCAATTTCGACCGAAAAATGGCATGATATGTGGTTACTGAAGGAGAGAGAAAAGAAGGTCATTCTTGAGCAACAATTTTCGGTCTCATTAGGATCCCTTTTTCAGCCCTGCGAGTAATTGTCGTGTGTTGGTTTTCGGTAGAATGGCCTGATATAGACACATTAAGATGTAATAAAGATACCAATCTACTACGACTAAAAGCGTAGTTAGTATATAGTTAGTAAGATATACTAATAGCGTATTTTTCTGTTGGTCAAACTGGGGCAAAACTACTCTTGCCAAAACGTTTTATCCAGCTTGCAATTCTTATCGCAAAAAGACCCTTTCGGCCTAGCCTGTGTTAGTCTGTCTAAAACAAGGTTGTCTAATCCCAAGGGACTTTCCGGAAAGACAAACCTGACTTTTTTCAGTTCTCTCCTTTAGAAATCTTTATTTTGGGTGGGGTTGTTTACAAAAATAGAATACTTTCTGCCATTTTTCTACATTGTTTGTATTCTAAAAAGACACTCAGTTTGCATACTTACCCGGAATTACTTCCCTCTTTCTCCATTCAACGATAGAAAGGAATCCCAATGCGTAAAATTAAATTTCCTTTCTCCCCGCTGCGTTGCAATTTTCGGAATGGCAAATCTAGCGGAACGACAACAGCGAGAGGAGATGATGATGATAATAAGAGCAAATAATTACATGGGGAGAGCTCTGATGCTGCTGGGAAACGAAGGAGTGAGCTTCACATGAGATAGTTCTGTGAATAATGTTGAGGCGCAAATGTCACCAGACGCTTTTTATACGAGAATATGCCAAGTGTGAAGATGAAGAAGGACACTTATTTAGACGAGATCTGCGAGAGCAGTTTATATTACTCCCGATTGTGCATCACACTTCTTCTCACCGCGTGCTGGAAATCATCACCACTGCGATGCAGCTTCATTCTCTATTTTTACGATGTCAGAAGCGTTATTATTGCCATGAAGGCTCCTCGTAGTAACATCATCAGACCTCGAGATACAATCGCAGCAGCCAATGGCGTATATGAAGTATATATCTCTGTGGACATCCGGGCAAATGCAATCCGGCTTTAATTTGCCTCGTATATTTCCACGTCGATCTCTATTCTCCTTCCACCAAATTGGACATGGAATAAAGGCCTCTTTTTCAGTTGAGCCTTTTTGTGCCTCCTCCTCGGACCATATATTCTTCTCCTTCTTTTTTGGCCCCGTTTTTATTCCTTTTTGCAGCAGCTAGCCGTAAATACGCGCAAAGCGAGCCTCTGAAGGAAACAAATGGGCCTCATTTCCCTTTTACATTTTCGACCAGCTCTCTCAGCCGATTAGAGATGGAAATGAAAAGATACGGGGTCGAGAAGGATGCCAAAAGGGAGGTATTTTATTTTATACATTCATTCTGCCACCACCATATTTTTCGATGGGCAGCACTTCTTTCTCCCCAGAGATCGCGCGCGGAGCACCAACCTTTCTTTTCTCAGCATTCTCTCTTTGCGCGCACGGAACGGAATCGTCCTTCGTTAGCAGCATGCAGTATCTTTGCGTCCTTCCTTGAGCGTAGCGTGCATAAGAGTCCCACATTCATGCATTTCATACCAACAATAAGAACATTACAGAAGACAAAAGCTTTAATTGCGTTTTGTAAGTGGGTGTGTGAATCGAGCTTGTATTGTTGTGAGGCATGAGCCATGAAGAGCGTCGACCTTATATCGGCTGAGAAGAGACGGAGACGGCAGCACAAGTGCTGTAATATTAATACAACGGAGCTGTTATTAAACGTGAAGCCTCACTATGTCGATGCTCTCGAATGTTCGGACCATCGACTTGAAGAACTTCCAGAATGTGAAGAGTTTGATGGAACATGTCTCGCTCTACGTGGGATTGGTCATCTACACGGCTACGGGGGCATGGGTAAACCTAGAAATTAAATGAATTTCAACTCAATTTATGCAATGCCGAATATTTAAGTTAAGAGCAAATTTATAGGTAGTGCTACTTTCCAATTAATTAGTTTCCGGTTACGTTAAATCAAGGACGCTTTAAGCCATTTCCCGCACAAAATCATTCTCAAAATCCTTTTAAAATTGTTTTCCCTGTTGCAGTAAATCCTGTATCGCTTCTTCAGGCTCAACATTATTCCAAAAAAGGTTTTTTTCTGCGTTGTCGTCGTTTTCTTGGTTGCCGCCGCTTTTTGTGTTCCCTCCAAAAAGATAAATCGTCCGTCACTATTATGGAATGGAGAATAAATTCGCCTTTTTAATCTGCGGCCCTCGTTCAGAGGATATAAAAAGGGGGCTTTTGCATGACTGTTGCATTAGCAAAATTAAAAGATTTCTTCAAGAGCTTCTTTCATTGTTATGCCAAGGACGAATAATAGCAAGAATAAAAAATACTATTGCTGGGTTTTGTCGTTTTTGTTGTGATCATGTCCTAGTGACGTAATAAACCTGTCCGAGCAATGATTTCATATTTTGCAACAAAAACTACACTACCCAGGAATGCATTAGTTTATATTTATTGCTCTGTCACGAACGTTATGAGACACGAGGAGGAGCAAAAAATGGAGCAAGAAATGCTTTCACTTTTGAAATCATTTCATCTTTGGATGTCGTCCAATCCTACATTTGAAGCTTCTTAAGATGATACGTTTTAATCCTCCTTCACTCCTTGGTTGTTTCCCTCCTCGCTATGGGACGTTAATAGACGTTGTTTTTCTCCTCCTCCCGTTTCGTGCATGATGGCCCATTGGGAGCAGAGAGAGAGTGTATTCCGCCACAAAAAGACTTTTAGGCTTCCTCTCATGGTGGCGGAGAAAATAAGTGTCGTGCTTAAACCTTTATACCCCTTTCAGCCGCTTAGAAGGCAATGTACGTACTTTTAAGGGAATTAGCTGCATGTTCAAGATTTTGGCACAATGCACTGTTACGTACAAAATGCATAAGATTAAAATGTGTTAAACTTGATATTTTTTACTTTGTATCAATGGAATCTGTTACCATGCCTGAGTGAAAAAAGGAGGCTCACAAGTAGGTCCCACTGTGGGGTAAAAAAGGCAGTGGCAAGGATTATAATAATAATAATAATAGTAATTTCCCATGCAAAGCAGATTTTCACAGGCCGAGTGTGTAAAAAGTGTCTTTTCAGTGTCCCGTGTTTACACAAAATCCTGCTTCCTTTTTACAAACACACACAAAATGGGGTCCACCTGCGCAGCAGTAGCTCCGTGCATTATGAGTAATGATCATTTCACCTCGATTTATGAGCTTGGCTTTTTAAAAAGGAGAATTTTTCGCTCCTAATGGATATTTCCCCTGAGGTCAAATAAACAACCTATTAATCTTTTTCAACGTGTAACAGGGTCGCCATATTTTCAGATCTTCCAGAGCCTGGAGCACCCCCTGGAGGTGGAGACGATGGGCGAGATCCAGTCGCTGGTCCTGATGGAGCGGGAGAACTTTGTCCGCTTCCTCTTCAACGGCAGCTGGAACTCGGTGAACCACCGACACAACGTTGACGATCGCCTGCTCGAGTACGAGCAGACGGTGGCCGTGGCCGCCAATGAGGGCATCGATATGGAGAACAAGCAGCCCGTATATCAGTGGAGTTACATTCAGGCCGTATTCTTCACATCAACCATTCTAACCACTATCGGTGAGTAGCGGAATAACATCTGACCAGATGGTTTGTTTTAAGAGCAGCTCTTAGCCGCTAATTAATGACCCTTTCTCCTCTGCTTTCCACTCACTTCTACCATCTGTTGTTTGATATAGTGCACCATTCTATTACACTTTTAAGAGGAGAAATTAGAGTGAGTGCAAAGGAAAGGAGTGTTTTCTCCTCCAAGATCGACCATACCCTCCAAAGCAAAAATGTAAATGGGTACTCAGTGCACTATCCATCTATGCAGTTTTAGAGCAAATGCCTGATACAATAACAAGCAAACAAACAAACTTGAGCCACTTTTGGGCTATTTTACCCCTTTCCCGGAAAGAGCAAGACTTCTTTTCGCCCCGTATGCTCCTCTCTGACCTTCGCTTTTTGACGTTGTTCCCCTTTTTCGCCCAAGGAGGAAATGGTTTTGTCCCTCATAAAATAGCTCCATTTTTAGCCTGCTGCTGCTGCTCGTGGCACTTGGCATAGGTGATAGAAATCTCTTTTTATGCATCTCCCAAGGGCGTGTATGCGAGATGAACTCTCATTCTTTCGCTCTCACCGGAATATAGATTGGGGAAATGCAAAACAGCCCTGGAAAAAGTGGGTGGGAGAACTCCTTTGGTTTTCCCTCGAGCGGCATTAGTAAGAACAACATATATAAGGAGGGCGTCTTGTCCTCGAAACACGTTTAGATATATTCATAGTGTGACACAAAATAGGTGGAAATGGAACAACAACAGCGGCGGTTATCATGCGAATTGTGCATGCAGATCATCAGCGTTGCGTATACGCAGAATAAAGAAGAAGAAGAAGAAAAAGGCAATAACTTGGGATATATGGCTCACAGAGGAGAAGAAAAAGAAGGTTCAATGGGGCTTCCTTTCAGTTTTATTATTTGAGTGCGCGATATAACGTATTTTTTGCCCTGGAAAAAAAGTTTTCGTTATTTTCTGCAGTCAGCAGAAAAAAAACAGCAGAGAACGGACGATGCTGCGAGCGCCATCAGAAAATAATGGCAACGTACGAGATAATGTCAGAGTTATGTGAATGATTCAAAGACGGGAAAATGCACTTTTCCTACAATTTGTCTGAAAACGATCTTTTCATATCTGCAGCTCTCTTTTGGGTCTTGATCGATAAAACCATAAATATACCTCTGAAAGGAGAAGGGGAAAACTTTTTTGGCAGCTAGCCTGAGGGATTCTTCTCAACGCCAGAGAAGAAGAAAAAAAAACTACATTTGCTGCATGCTGGATAAAAGAGCCTTCTGCCGTCCGGTCAATGCGTTGTGTATCAGACCTGGATCAGCACTTTAAAACTAACTTTTAAATTGGATCAACTTGCAGTTTTTTAAACTAAACTTTTGTGCATAGATTGACATTTTAAACGGCTGCTTTCTAACATGCGATATTACCCATTCCACTTACGAAATCACTTCAACATTTGTTCGATCGAAGACTCTGCTTGGACCTTCTTCCTTCTCCCCCTCTTTGTTGTACTCTCCTCTATTTTGCAAACAAACCTTCTCTACACAAAATTTCCCATTCAATTTCCTTCCCTCCCCCGCTCAATCCTCTATACCTGAAATTGCATGACACTCCCCACTATCCTGAATGAAGAAAAAGGTCTGGCCGCGGCGGTCACAATGGTTTCATTCACGGTGTCAATCAACATGTCGCGTTGACATGTTTACAGTTTTTATACCGCAGCTGTGATTTGTCCCCATTAGACATGCATCGTTTATTACACGCCCCTATACAGAGTGACGTACACTATTTCTTTCAGGCTACGGCAACATTGCCCCCGTCTCCACGGCCGGCCGCGTCTTCTGCATCCTGTTCGCCATCGTCGGCATCCCCTTCACCCTCAGCGTGATCGCGGACGTGGGCCAGATCTTCGCCACGCTCATCAGCGCCATCTGGCGCAAGTACAAGCACATCCTCAAGCCGGCCATCAAGAAGGTGCAGGCGATGCTCAAGGGCAAGAAGAAGAAGAAAAAGAAGAAGAAGAAGAAAACTAAAGATGGAAATGAGAAGTTGGCCGTGGACAGCGGCGATGACGAGGAGGACGACGACGATGATGACGACGATGAGGGCGGTGCCGGTGTGGGACTCCGGACCAACATGCTGACGGCGTTCCTCGCGCTCGGCTTCCTCGCCTTCTTCCTGAGCATCGGCGCCCTCATCTTCACCATCTGGGAGGACTGGTCCTTCTTCGAGGCGTTCTACTTCTGCTTCATCACCATGACCACGATAGGGTTTGGGGACATTGTCCCTGGTAAGGCTGGTTTTGGTGGCAACCCTCATTTACTTTGCGCAACACTTCTCCTCCTCCTTTGGAGGCGCGGTAAAAGCAATAATAATAAGATGATGAATGATGATGGCTAATTCGCCGCTCTCTCATGAGCGAAAGTAAATATTGTGAAACACTCTCGAGGAGGGTGGTTTTACTACTCTTCTGATTACGGGAATTGAGGCCAATGACTTTTCCCTTCTATTGCGTGACGTCGCCAAATAGTGCCTACTTCTCATTGCATCCCATTCTTGTGTTATTTCGTCCAAATGCACCTTTATATATACTTATATCTGGCACCAGTATACTACTCTTTAACTACTTATAATTAAGTCCCTACTTTGTCAACTGATCACTTAACCAGCAGCGTGAGTCAGTTCCAAACTACAGCAGTACATATTGTAACATTGTGAAAAAGAAGTTCAGTCCTGAAATACTTGATGAATTGTGTACTAATTCACTCAGATTAATTAAAGCCCAAAAGAGAGAACCAAAAACTCGGGCACTATTTAACTCTTAGTCATTCATTGTCATAACCTTTGTTTCCTTTTAGTCCCAAAAACTGATATAAATATTATCCCGTAAACCTGTGTATTAAACGATCTATATTTCAGATATCTCGGGCCAAGGTATGTATCAAAGTAAGCGATACTGACGAAAACATACACTTAAACATACAGTATAACCTAAAAAGAGTCACGCTTACCAACAAACAAAACTAAGACAAGAGAGTGGCTTTCAAGTTTAAATCAATGTTGCTTTAAACCCTGCTTTATTTTTTGCTCTAACTAATAATTAGTTCATTGATTTCTTTCATTAATTGCCAGTGTAGAATTAACCGATATACTAACCATCTTCAATTTCTACTACCTTTTTAAACATATCTACAGTGTAACAATTTAAGTTGCTCAAATATGTAAAATATACACCGCTTTCTTAGTCCAAAAATATCCCATTTTGTTGCAACAGCAGAATATGAATAGGGGGAAAGTGGGATCTATCTAGAGCTATTTATGCAATCTTCCCTGAGGCGTAAAATACCAGCAGTATCTCCTTATTTTTCCCAAACCCGTTTTATCCCCTTAAACCCTTCTCCGCTTACATGTAGAATACCTTCAATAGATAGAGAATAATATATATTAGGAAACTAGCTTGTTAATAGAAGTAGTAGTACTTGAAGCTTCCATCATTGCCTTTCAGAGATATAATGACAAAATGAACCTTCGGAATTCCCTATCAGACTAATTTCGATTTTCGGAATTTATCCACAGCTGACTTTTTGTTACACCAAACACCGGATTGATCACGACAGAGAAAAAAACCAACGAGATGAACATCAGAAACTTAAATTTGCACGCTGCTTCCACTCTAAATTAAAGTATTAATTGTATTATGAACTGTATCTAATAGATTTAATTTCCCATTTCAGAGAAGACGGCGTATATGCTGGTGTGCATGATCTACATCCTCGTCGGGCTCGCCTTCACGTCCACCATCATCGAGCTGGTCCGGCGTCAGTACGCCGAGTCGTGGCGCAAGATGCAGGAGCTCCGCGCCCAGATCCAGGCTCAGCTCAAGCTGGCCGCCACGCTGCGGCAGATGGCGGACGCGGCCGGCAAGAACAACCTCGAGCTGGAGGGCATGGACATTGCCGGCGACATGGCCGCGCTCAAGGCGAACATTGCAAAGTACAAGAAGGGCATGAAGGGGCTGAGCGATATTGAGATCAACGACCTCGACTGGATCGACAGCGGCAAGAAGGTGAAGGCCGTCACCATCGTCATCTACGAGACGTCCGTTTAATGTGTGTATATAAGTTATTAATGTCAATACCCAACACTGCTGCTATTGCTATGAAGTTCAAGTTTGATTGTAAATATGTATTTGATGATGGCG
>LR140128.1:0-19349 GCA_900659605.1 Tisbe holothuriae
TTATTCTTTTAGCTTGAATTTTACACTCAGTTTATTAGTTCAGTAGAACAGCTAGTTAAATATTCGAGCTTATACACGTTTAACCAGTAAATTTCGAAATAAAGATATCAAAGGAGTGAAGTTTGAAGTCTCCCGAATTGACCGATTATTCCCGAAGTTGTTGGACCATAAAGGTAATATAAACGATAATTAGTGAAATATGCGATATTGAACATTTCCATTTCTTGAGAAAATGCTTTAATAATTGATCACAGAATGAGATCACAAAAGCCTTATTATTTTATGGAGTCAGATACAAACATGAGTTATTGAACACTCAACAAACGGATTGTCCGAATATATTTTATATTCCTTTCCCTTTTTCATTCAGAGGGGAGCTTACACTGTCTCAAAGTATTTCTTACATGAGCAGGTTAATCACCCAGTACAAAATTTAACTTTCTTTTTCGACAGTAGTGTCGCTCACACGACATTCTGTTTTTGAAAATTGAGGCACTTCCCAAGGCGGACAAAAGAAATCCATAAATTTACATGTAAAACACGTAAATAGTTTTCTATAAAGAGACCAACGCCTTTGCAAGATACAACACAAATTAATTTTTGCACCCTCGGTACTTAAACCAGTAAACAGTAAAAGTAACATTAACAAAAGCAACTATGGAAATTGAATCAAACGCACCGGTGAGGCCCGGCCGAGACGGCATGATGATACCCAGTAGTAACTGGATCAGAGTGACCAAATCGAACTGGGCCGACCTGGATAACAATGTATCAGTTAGTTTCTCTGTGAAAGATCGCTTGATATCAAGTCGTAACTGAGTCTAGCACCAACATCCAATTATAATTGGGTTGGAGGTCGGAAACAGATGAAATGAGCTGAAAATAAAATGTGAAGGTGTGGACTGTTGTGGGTGTGTAATATGTTTATGTGGGAATATTTGAAGTAAATAGCAAATATAAAATGCTCTAGCTTACTTATTGCTAATGAATTATATTCTTTAAGAAAAATCTTTATCTTGCAACACAGGCAAGTTTTCAACCTTATAGGAATGAGATAAAACGTAAAATGTAAAAGTTCTCATTAATCAGCTAAAACGCAAAATGAGCCGTTTTGCTTTGTTAATACAGAGGGCACGTATTTTTGAGATTTCTTACAAAAGGGGAATTTTTAAGCATGTTTCACACTTGCAGTTGTCTACACCTTTAATTCCAGATTCTGTCACGATAATTATATAAATTGTATTATTATTGTGTGGAAAATGGATTCGCCAAAAGTATTGGCATTTTAATCATCTTTGTTATAATATATTGCAATTTTGGCTCTCATTAAAGTTGCTAGTCGTTTGTGGAGGGATCTTGAGATATTGTTTCAATCCCACAAGGTAGCCCCCATGAAAGAAATTGCGAGTTTCTGCAGAGTAGAAAAGCATAATTATATACAATATCTGCCAAAAGATATCCATCCATTTGCAGAAATTTTTACGCTTGCTTTATATTCTTTAAAGAAAATCTTTATTTTCTTGGAATTACTACTTCTTATTCCAAACATCGTGCAAATATAAAACCTTGGCATTTCCATAAATAAGATAACAGTAGGTACTAAAAAGGCGAGGCCATAAAAAAAACTAGAGCCAATTTTGAAAGAGCCAGACCTCGTCTTTGTGGCTTCAACCCACACAGGCAAAATATTCGCAACCTACATCTTTTGCAAGCCAGGCTTAACAATAGCTCGTTAAATTTCAACCACGTCAAGGTAAAAAGAAGTAGATAATAGGCTCTTTCTGCTGCCAAGCCATAAATTGCTTCGCAGACAAAGCAATTTAAATTGCGAGGGACTGTGGGAGTTTAATTCTCCAAACGAACAAAAGATTGCTATCTAGCATGACAGGAATGGTTGTGTGTGTACGTGTGCAAATTTTGGCATGTCTGGCTCGCAGGTGAATTCTTTACCTGTGCCTGCAGGCTGACAACCCAACCAAGGCAATGAACTCTCAAATATTTACGCACACATTTTTGCCATATGGCGTCTAAACCACAGGCGGTCTCTGCTTTGCAAATTTAATAGTTCAGGTAGGCCATAAAGCGTTCAGGCAATAGCCATGAGATAGAAGCTGGAAAGATGGTATTTCCATGAGCTAAATTTGCAGGTAGTAATAGATTGCTTGGGTTATATTTGAAAGTTAGAGACCTAAGAGAAACATTTCTAATGCCAATATTCAGCACAAAATGATTTAAATAACTCGATATATATTTAGTTATTTGAAAAATATATTTTATTCAAAATATGAAAATAAAGCCATTCACACTATCCAAACATTCAGTAAAAGTATAAGTAAAAGTATTAATGATTTTAAGATTACTATTTACACATGGCTTAATGCCGTGATCTTCCCTTTTCTCTTTTCTTTTCTATGAGTCCTCCCTGTTGGTCCCCTACTGCTCGTCTCTTCCCGGCACCTCATCAGAGCCCTACTCCTTGCGCACACGAGGTGCGGGCACAGGAGGCAGGGAAGATGCGCTTCCCACTACGACGTCACGCAGATCGGCAGCAGGAACCTTGTCGTCAGCATTGTCCAGGACCTTGAAGGAGATGATCTCAGGGGTGGAGATGTTGCTGAGGGCTCGGATCTGCATGCACTTGCGGATGATGAAGAGGGCAAAGCCAACGGCCACCACCAGGATCAGAGTCAAGACGGTCATGCCAGCGATGAACCCTGGGTGCAAGATGAGCGAGTTGTCGGGGACGACGGCAGTGGGGCGGTCGACGGGGGCTTCCTAGAATGGAAGTCAAGGACATTTCACTTATGCCAATATAGTGAATGGAATAAAACTTAAAAAAAACTATTAATTTTAAAACCGCTGGGGATCAATACCCTAGCATACAAACAAATGCATATAGTTCTTCTTTGTACATTTACCTTGGGGGATGCCTCCTGCTCAGCTGCGAAATCCTTCTCCATCTTTGCCCTGAACTCCTGCAGCCTGTTGACCAAGGTCATGGCCGCCACCTGATTGAAGTGGACGGAGTGGTGGAAGGGGGCGCAGTGCTTCACATGCAGTCCCAAGGCATCCCTGAAAGTAATATAATTTTACTAGTGAAACTATGCAGCAAAATTACTCATTCGGGGAATGAGATATTTTACTTCAATGGTAATCAGAAGTATTGAAGATGTAGCTATACAGCTGACCCGTTTATGAGGCAAAACGACTCATTTGGGGAATGAGACATTTTGCTTTAATGGTAATGAGACGTTTTGCGGATGTCGCAATACAAGCTGGTCCGTTAATAAAAAAATTAGCTATGCAAAGATACAAAAGTACAGTAAGTAAGAACATTAGACTTTTACCTCATTGACATGGCTGCTGTCTCGGCCTGGTGGATGTTGTCCAGGAGCCTGGCCTTGCCCTCCTCACTCACAATGCGGAGGTCCATGTTCATCCAGTTGGTGAGGTTGGTGCGAATCTCGTACATCTCAGCCTCCATGAGGACGTGGTCGATGTTACAAACCCCCTGGTCAAGAAGAGGCTGTTCATCCTCATTGTCCTCAGTGTTGGTAGTGAGGATCCCCTCGCACCAACGAGCCTGAAAGACGAAGTCAATCAAAGATGAGATGAAGTCAATCAAAGATGAGATGAATCAATCAATGTGGAGATGAATCAATCAAAGATGATCTAGATGTATCTTCACAAATCCTTACCAGATTCTCGGCCCTGGTCAGCTCCTTGATGAGGTGGAAGAGGGACTCCCTCTCCTTGGTCGCCTGATCCCTCGTCTCTACCAGAGAGTCCCCAATGAGGTACTTGGCCTTGCGCGACCCCTGGGCAATGTGGTGCTCGGCGGGGGTGACCTCAGCCTTGGCCTCCTTGAAGGCGTCAGCGGCTTCCTGCCTCATCTTGGGCAGATCCTGATCGTAGGCGGCGAGATGCTTCTCAGCCCTCAGACGCTGAAGGTGGAGGTCGGAGGACTTGAGTGAGGAGTCGCAGGCCTTCTGGGCGTACTCCGGGAACAGAGACGAACCAGTGGCAACAGCCAGGACAGCACAGGCTAAGGGTTTACACATATGAGGTCTAAGTAGAATCTTTGTAAACTTGGAATAGCATTAACTTACCGAAAATAGCAACAAACGGTTTCATGATGAATGTAGAAGAATGTCTTCCTGTTAATTAGTTGACACCTTCAAGGCAACTGATTTGCGCAGAATTATTGCAAATTTGCTCACATGCATTAGACTGTTTGAAAATTGATCGGTCGGAAAAATTTCCTTCCAAGAAAGAACAAAACACTTGAAAAAAAAGAGAATTAATATTTTGAAAACAAGTTTGGAAAATGCATACTTCATAGTGCGAATCTTTAACTCAGTCAAATTATCTAACCACAAGATTTATATTCAGGCTAAATTATTGTACAACGGTTGTTTTGCACCTAGTACATTTTCCCGTAGAAGAATGAAGCACTCAATGTTCAGAATTTGTCTTGAAAATGATAAGAATTGGAAGGATATTCGATTACACCTTTTCCTTGGAGCTCTCTATGTTTGAAAATGAAAAATACTGAAACTTATAAATGTAGCTGCAATTATTGGGATTTTATTTCACAGTTACGTATTACTTAACATTACTGGGCAACATTCATGTATTAGGGATGTTGTTCGGATGTTGGAGGAGGTTGAATAGACTCCACAATCTTGTCGTCAAAAGGAACATTCTTATGAGAATTACGCACATGAGCAATGGCATCATGATTACGAGCAAATCTAAGTCTGCACAAAACACATATGTAGCAACGAGGCGGATGATTATGCTTGTTGATGCAATGCTGTTGGTACTCGGTATAAGTCTTAAAGACATATGGTTTCTTCCCCCCCTCTTTGCATAAATGGCACTCTAATTTATCAAACACTTTACGTCGTTTTGATGAAGGGGCAAAATTGCGAGTCTCAAAAGCAGGAGTTTTGAAATTATTCTGTTGGCTCCTTTCATCTTCTTTTGAACGAGATGAAGACCTGGACGTGGACTGAGATGAGGGCGCCGCGGATGGCTCACCAGACCCAGAACGCTGGCGCTTACTTGTCTCACCACGGTCAGTTGCTTTATCTTCATCAGAGTTTTGGAAGGGTGAAACATCTAATGAAATATAGTCACCATCTTCCTCATCCGGCGCTTTCCTGGTTCCAGTGTTGGGGTCATCCGGAGCTTGCACAATGGACAAGTTCCTTGGAAGTGATGAACAGGGGTCGGGGTTTACCATTTGGTGAACTGCCGATGGCTCTTTGCCAGAAGAGGCCCCAGAGGAGGCCCCACCAATTGACAGTACGGGCGGGCAACCACAACTTTTGCGATTATTGCACCGAAAGCAATATTGGGCCCCTTCTTCAAGATGAGCAATTTGTTTGAAGAGGCGCTGAATATGGTTGGCCTGATGATCAACTTTCTCCGATAATGAGCTCTTGGCAGATTGAAGAGTGGATATCAGGACGGAAGAATCCTTTTCTTTGCCTTTGAGACTGGCAAGTTCGGAATTGTTTGCTTCTATAGTAGATTCCAAAGTAGATACTGACACTTTCAATTCATCTAACTCTGAACGCATATCTGAGTTTTGCGCGGTTAGCACTCTTGCATCTCGTTGAGCCATAATCATTTTCTCTTCAGTGATTTTGAGTTCCTCTTTGGCTGCATTCCGTTGCTTTAAGAACTCCCTACCATTCTGCTTTTCAACCAGCATCAGAGCCTCTTGCTCCTCATTTGACTTCTTGTGTTGAATTTTGAGATCAACTGCCTCCTTTCTAAGGCTTTTGACCGTCTCCCGTAGATGAGTCACATCCTTGGTCAAAGATGAAATAGAACCAAGTGTGGTTTGAAGAGTGGATATAATTTCCTCAACCCCTCCAGACAGTGAGCTTAGTCCATTCTGAACTGCCTCAAATGCAACTTGAGATGCACTTGCGGAGGTTTTATACACTTGGATTAACTGTAGAACTTCTTCAATTTTCTCTTTGGATTTTTCAACGTCTGGTGGAGTAGGAGATTTGGACGACATGATGAAATAATACGTGCTAACAACTTGCTGGTTCAAGTACGACTGAATCTTACCTGCATAAAAAGGAGAATTGTACCATAGGCGCAAAGCTCTACCATTACAGGTAGCGACTAAAACATAAACAGCTTAAGCAAGGTAGAATGAGTGATTTTGCTCCACACCGAATGAGATATTTTGATACAAATGAATGTGCTGGAAATAATCGGTCCTTTGGCATACTCATACAAGTAATCTAGTGTAGGGTTTACACACCACATTATGTGTGGAGATAAATTATCAATATTGAAAAACAAGACATTTGTGCAAATTTATTAGAGTAAAGGAGACGTTTCAGGAAATGAGATGTTTTGGAATAATATATTTGATGGAAAAAAATACAAACTCAATATCATTTTGTAGTAAAACTTTTATTTAAAAATAACAGTAAATTGTTGACTTTGCTACCACTAACTTGCTCAAATCTGTGTAGTTTATCAAACATTCTCTCATAGATTCGTGGTACGAACTCCACCCCCAATTGCAATATCAAAATCTTCCTCTTCCTCATCATCATGATCTGAAGTGGCATAGCGAAATGCCGAGTCCTGATGAGGATAGGTAAACATGGGCTGTTCGGATCTTCTTTGATTCCTGCGCGCTCTTGTCACCTCATGAGATTGAGCCATGCGCATGAAGGCCATTGGATGCTGTAGAAAGCTACGGAGAAGCTGTATTTCGTCGCTCGTCAGAGGTGCTGTTGTCCTCCCTGCTTGAGTATGAGTCTGGTCCATAGTGATTGCTTCCAGGTAGGTGGGCGGAGCAGGCCTCGTTGCATGTGCCATGGCATAGGACGGAGGTGCGGCGTATGGAAGGCTTTGTGTAGCCTGAGGGCGGAGAACCGACCCCACAGTCATTGAATTTGCCGTAGTAGAAGCAGCTGTTTCAACGGTTGTTGTTGTGGACGTGTTTGTGCTTGTCGTGGAAGTAAGAGATGGAACACATGATCTGTCCATTGTTAAAAGTAGGATGTAACAGAGTGAAGTGAGAATAGGTTTGCAAAGTTTCGATCTTGTTATGCATTTCTCGCGAAATGTTATCATGTGAAATTGGAGCACAAAGATAGGCAATGCTTTGGCATGACATAACGTTTGTATTATGTCTATATTAAGTTGTTAAAATTGTTAGATATAATATATTTTCAAGAAATAATTACAAATTATTATATTATGCAAGAAATGTATGCATTGCTTGATTCTTTAAAGAGAATACACATTTAGTTCTCCGTAATTAGCAAAACGTCTCATCTTAAAATGAGTAAAAATGAAATTTTGAAAAGCGCGCCAAGAGGTTGCTGAGTAAACTACATTTGTCGGTTGCGCGGAAAACAAATGATCAAGATTGAACAAGATCTGTCTCGGAGGGCTGTGCTGAGTGTCTCGCTCATTGAGCCTGCTCATTCTCGAACAAGCTCTCCGTGACGATGGACCTGCATCAGCTCCTATCTGATCAATCCGCCCCCGTCCTCATCTCCAAGACTGCCCAGGACACCGGCCATGACGTGAATAGTCTCACTGTCAGTCTCAGCAGCGACGGCGACACCTCCGATGGCATCCTTTGGGAGGTGCTGGGTCCCGTGATCGGCGTGCTCCTGCTCGCGCTCCTGTCGTGCGCACTGGCCCTCCTCCGGCACCTCTGCAAGTCGGCCGACTCGACCATCTCTGACATTGAGAAGAATCTGGACACCTCCGACTCGGAGGAGAGCCGCAAGGACAAGGACGTCGACAACTCGGAGGAGAGCCCGGGTCTGTGTGAGCGTTTCCAGCGCTGGCTGAACAGCAAGGTCAAGGACGTCGGCAACTCGGAGGAGGACGAGAGCGGACACGTGGGGAGCTCTGACAAGGACAAGGAAGTTGGCAACTCGGAGGGGCCGCATAAGGCTCCGAATCAGGACAAGAGGGTCAAGTTCCAGATGACCAACGATCGCACCCACAAGGACTCCAAGAGTGGCGCCTTCAAGGGTGTCGCTGCCAAGGGCAAAAAGGACTCCAAGGGAGACGCCTCCGAGGGTGTTGAGGGCACCTCCAAGGGTGCGGCTGCCAAGGGAAGCAAGAGTACTTCCAACTCGGAGGAGAAGGATACCTCTGGCTCGGAGAAGAAGCCTCCGAGGAGGAGCAAGAGACTCCAAGGAAAGAAAGAGTAGTAAAACATTGGTATTTTTGTTGCTTAGTTAATGATTTAAAAGTCTCCAGGGTGATATTGCATCAAAATACTTGTATTTGGATGAAGAAAGTCTCAAAATTGTCTTATAGAATTGAAATATTCTTTTGGATGGAATAATAATACCTTAGTGTTGTTCATTTTATCCGTTTTATCTGTAGTTTGTCTGTTACATTCTTATTACTTCTGTTTCTGAGACTCTTTAAATTTTTTAATGGAGTCTTCCATGGCGTCGAATGCTTCTTGGAGCTCTTCAGGTGAGAGGCGGTGTTGGTTTGCAATGTGTTTCTTCAGGTTTGCCTTGAGCGGGATCGCTGTGGGACACCCCGGCACCGGGCACGGGATCTTGTATGGTCTTCCGTGCACCATCTCAATGTGACTCAAAAAATTGCCTTTTCTCTTAAAATTTTTCTTACATTTGGGGCATGAGAAAGACACTTTCAACAACCTCTGCCTCTTAAAATCAAAGCCGTCCTCGGGAATTCCCCCAAGTGCCTTGATCTTCTCTTTAGAGCTTGTCCCAATCCCCCCTTTGCGCTTCTTCTTCTTGGGCTCGATGGGTGCGCGGACTGCTCCAGAGTCGTCGTTGTCATCGTCATCATCTCCACTCCTGTAAAATATGATTACATATATTTCATGGTTTGAAAAGTAATTAATAAGTTTCTATTAATTATTCTCATAATCAAAAGTTGAACAAAGCAACATTCCATCATGATATTGGTTAGATTCTCAAAATCTCTGATTCTCGAATTACAAAATTGCTCATTATTGTAATGAGCGGTTTTGCGTCGCGTCATTTACAAAATTGATCATTCTTGAATGAGCGGTTTTGAGTCGCTGTTGCAAAATTACTCATTGTTTTACATAATATAATAATTGAGCTCAATACCTTTCATATTTTATTTGGGTAAATGAGCATTAATTATATATACATTTTATGAGTATCAACATTCTTCTAATATTAACCCACCTCTGCTCATTGTCTGAGCTCCTTGCTCTTTTCTTGCTCTTATCCGCGGATGCCGCGGTTGCAGCGGTTGCGGCGGTTGCAGCGGTTGCGGTGGTTGCCGCGGTCGCGGTCGCATCAGTCTCCGACGGTGCTGTAGGAGAGCCGTCTTGGGCGAGCGGAGCATGAGGTGCAGCTGGCTGCGCGGATGAGGTTTTAGACTTCTCTGTGGCGCTCTCCTCTGAGCGGCCGGCATCAATGGAGTTGCTGGAAGTAAACCAAATTATACGTAAATTACAGTATGTCTAAGCTCTTAATGCATTTTGTCAAAATATTGTTAGATAAGTCTTAAAACAACAAAATTTCATTAAATTGTCTTAACAATTTAAGAGTAAAACTCATACTCATAAGTGCAGGGTTGCCAGTTTTGCTCATTTTTACTTATATATATAGAGCTATTTGACTTCATTCCATGAAGAACATGGCAACCCTGCTCATAACTTTATAATTTACTATGGCTTTGTATAGTACATAAATAGTAAATACACTAACTTTTTATTATCCGATGGCCGTTTATTAACAGCGCCTTCCTCTTGCTGAACGACTAGAGGAGCAGGAACGACTGTACCCGCTGTGTCATCCACAACAGCTGAGCCGTGCTCATCCTCTATAACAGCCGCCTGGATGGCGGAGGATTGGTCGTCGGCCGCACTGAAATGAAATTTATATGCTTAATGCTAAACAGCTAATTATTGTAATATAAATTTACATTATTGAGGCTACAAATTGATCTAAACTTCTATTGGTAAAAGTCAACTAAATGTTTAAGTTATATTTAACATTGGTTGCTTCTACTAACCTAACCACAGCAGACTGCTCCTCATCCTCTTGATCAACCGTGGGAGTGCCAACCGAGCTCCCACCGGTCGCGGTCTCATCAAGGTTTTCCTCGGTCTCTGAGGGAGTGGCATCGCCAGTTGAAACGAGCGCGGTTTCTGCGGAAACAGACTTGTTGGAGCCAAGCTCGGTGTTGCTGTTCAATACAGAACTGTCCTCGGAGCTGTCATTGCTCTTCTTGCTCGTGCGCGATTTCACGGCGCCGGTGCGGTCCTTCCGCAAGTCGTCGCCGTTGTTGTTTGAGGTCCCGGGATCCTTGGGCTCAATGTCGTCGCCGTTGATCACGCTGGAAGATATGCATTTTTGAGTATAGTTATCGAGTTAGCCATAAAAGTCCATTAATTGGGAATTTGCCTGATTAGCAAATGCTCATTATTATTGTATTATTAAAATATTAATGCATATATTTTCTTTAAGAAACCTTTACTTAATGAAAAAAAAAAATGGACCCTAAATCAAAAACAAAATGGATAGCAATTATGAAATGGTTAATAAACTAACCCATTGATAGCTGACGGTTCATTCCGTGCGTTGGTGATGGTATTTTCTTTGCTGCTCTGGTCGCCCGCGCTCTGACTCTGGTGAACAGAGCCGCCGCCGCCACCGCCGCCGCGGACCTCGTCTGCATGCTCCATCTCATTGTTCTTGTCAGTATGATCTGTGGCCTTGTCGTCCGCGTCCACCTTATAGCCGACGCGCTCAACATCCACATTGCTCTTGTCTTTGCTCAAGGAGGCGGCGTGGTTTGCGCTCGTCTCGCCCTCCGCGACGGTGTTGTCGCTGACGGTTGAGCTGGAATGGGAGCAAACTTGTTACAAATGTAGTATATTATTAGGCTTTTAACACAGGTAGTGTGGTTAATTATTGTAGATTGTAATTTAAATAATTACAAAATTGAATCTCACATTTACTTGTATATTTCAAAATTGCTCTTTGCAAAATTACTCATTTTTAAATGAGTAGTTTTGCGTTATTGTGTCAAAGAGCAAAATGGAAATTACTCCTGTCTTTGGAAAATTACTCTTTATCAAATTAATTCATCAGCTGGTATTTCATTGTCATACTAACCTATTCATAGCAGGCAGTTCATTCGGGGGGGTTGTAATGATGTGTTCAATACTGTTGCTTTGATCAGTGCTGGTGCGAACCTCTTTCATACGCGCCAGCGCATTATCCTTGAGGGCATCGCTGACGGAGTGATCTGCGGCTTTGTCATTGCATTCCACGTTGTTGCCGGAAGAGGCAACGCTGTCCGTGCCCGTCTGGCTGTCCGCTCCAGAGTCGCCATCCCCATCATTGCCGACGCGCTCAACTTCCGCGTTGTAGCTGGAAGAGGCGACGTGGTCTGCGGCTGTCTGGCTGTCCGTACTCGCCTTGCCGTTTGTACCCGTTTTGCCGTCCGTAGCGGTGTTGCGGGGTTCAATGCTGAAAGAGACGAAAATTTGAGATAATTAGAGTGTTAGGACATGCATAAGATGGTTAAGGAATATATAGTTTTCCATACCACTGTAATTTATATAATTACAAAACATTGGAATGTTTCAAAATGTATTGCCAAATCGCTCATTTTGAAATGAGTGGTTTTGCGTTAAGAACATAATGGCTTTAGAAACATAATTCTAGAGCAGTTTAATTCATTAGCTGGAACTTTTTACTAACCTATTCTCAGCATAAGAGGAATCATTCCGACTTTCGGTAGAAACACCAACTGGTTCGCGCCTTGTTCCTGCCTGCACGTCGCTGTCCCCGTCTTCCGTGGTCGCGTCGTTGTCTTCAGCTTCATCTTGATCCTGGTCATTGTCAGGGGGTGCGTCGCCGCGGTTCTCGTTATCCCGGTTGCACGTATCATCGCTGTCAGACGGACTGGAATAAGATACAAATTGATGATTACAAAATTACTCATCCTTAAAATGAGCAGTTTTGCGTCGAGATGCCTTCTGCCTTTTACAAAGATAATCAGAAAAATTATTTAGTTGTAAACTAACCCATTCATGCCGTCTGCCACAACCAAGTTGTCGCCAGCGCGGTCCTTGGTTTTCTTGGCGTCGACGTCACGGACGCCAGGAACAGCGGTGGAGACGCTGTCGTTGTCCTTGTCATTGGCATCGTGGTCCTGGCTAGTCTCGTCATCCTCGGTCGCGTTGTCTTCGGATGAGCTGTAAAGAATTACTTTCATTAATATTAAAATGGGATATTTTGTCGCATCAGAAGCTAAATGACAGCTAGACGTTTTGTAAACGCATTTCAGAAGTTGAGAATCATTAATTTTGATACATAAAAAAAGAAAGACATTTTTCTTCCGTTGTATCAACTTTAAATAGTTTTCCAATTCAACTATAGGCCATATCAGCGCAATCATAAAATACTTGTTATAATAACTAACCGCTTTGGCTCCTCAGACCCGTTTTGCTCTCCTGATGTGCGTACGCCATGAGCTTCCTCTCCACCTCTGTTGTCGCGGCACTCCGGTTCGTCCTCAGGGATCGACGGCGTGTCGCTGTTGCTGACGGGGTCGGTGGGGATGAAACGAGGAGAACTGAACATGGCAGCACCAGCGTTCTCTCGACGGTGCATGCTGTTATACAAAAAGAGACCAATAATAAATGCATTTTATGTAATTAAGAAAGAATACTTGCCTATAATGAAGAATTAGGGAGGCCTGGTCAGGAAAATAGCCTGGACACTCGACACAGCTTAGCATATCCTCTGCTGGGACGGGAAGCGGTCGATTAGAGTGAACATAAAGATAATGTTCGAAAAGCCTCTCTTCCACACGTGTCCAATATTGACACCCCGGAGTCTGACACACAAATGGTTCCCCACCCTCACTTGACTTGTTGCTACTGGGGCTGCTATCATTTGAATCCCCATCGTCATCTTCCTTCTCTTCACTGTCCTTGCCTTGGGGGGCGACGACGCCAACCGATTCGGGTAGAGCTTGGGAGGGGACGTTCCGGTCATCAGCAATGGCGATGGGACTGGAATGAATGAATAGCTTAATGCCATTTCAAGGGAAAAGATTGCTCTTTAAGTTATATAATATTGTTCATGCCACATTTAACCCATGTAATTCAAGCATCCTTTTCTTCATTTAACTACTAACCTTTCTCTGGCCTCGGATGAATTTTCTGGATTGCTTCGCGCGCCTTGACCTTGAGTGCCATCTTGGCCTTGTCCTCCGCTTGCGTCTTGCGCATAAGCAGCGCCTTTGTCGCTGGCAATGGGGGTCGTGGAGGGAGATACGGACGCGGTATTGTTCGCGGGGTCGGCGTCGCGTGTAATGCTGGAACAATGAACATCAATATTATTGAGTATAAGAAAGTGACTTAAGATGAGCCGTTTTGTACTTGCAAACGGACAAGGAAAAGTCTGTGGTTATGTGTAGAATTGGATAGTGTAATGGAATTGCAGTTCTTGTAGAATTGTCCACATTTCACATATGATACAGTACATATCATATATCAAAATGAGACATTTTGCTATTGCGGCTTCCAGACAAACTTTTGGCTATGGCTATCAAAGGAGCCTCTATAAAATCAACTTTATTTTGTCGTCTTACCCATTGAGCTGCTTGTGCTTGTTTGGTGTATTGAGACGTCGGTCGAGCTGAGAGTTCGCGCCCGAGGTCGAACCAGACGACGCAGTGGAGGGAGTCGTGGCAGGGGTAGATGTGGAGGTAGTTCGAACATCATCCCTGGAATTACATAAAATCACTAAGTATTTCGTGGTTTTCCAAAATCATCCTATCATTTACCGCTTGATACGTTGATAAAATGAAATAGTCCAAGCAGGATAAGTTCTCCTATCGCCATGTACACGCGTCACGCGCTCATCATTATAGAGCACGTGCTGACCATCGTTAACCTTGCACATTGCGTTCCAGTGCTCGCGCGGGGCTTTTCCAACATGTGCCAACGCACTGCAAAAGGCGTACCGTGCCTCCCCGTGGCTCAAAGTCTCATCCATAAATGGCTCCAGATCAACAACATCTTTGAGCGCTACTTTGCGCAAGTCCTTAGCCCCGCCTGTGTTGTCATTGAACCGGTGTAGGTACAGCACCAACACCTCTGGCAGCTTGTTGATAACCCTCCGCTGAACAGTGTGCTGGGTCTCCTCAATACAGGATCCGCACCTGTGCTTCATGGCTGAGCAGTTGCCGGTGCTCTCCATAACATTATGGATAACCCCGGTCACACTGTCCCCATTAGGCAGGACCACAAGCCGATGCCACTCATCATGCTTCTGAGAAGTCTGACCGCACGTCTGGCAGGTCAGACCAATCATGAAGGAGCCACACGTGAGAGAGCTCATCATCAACGGACTCTCACTGTGGACGCCGCGGTTCAGGGACTCATCAAAGTCGTTCACAAGGTTCCTAGAAAAGTCACATACTTATATGCAATGTAGATCTACACTATTTTGCCCTCATTGCTCACCCATAATATTCAAACGCATCCTCATACTCCCAAGGCACATGTCCGGGGATCACCTTGGACAGAGTCCGAATCAGCTTCATTGATACATGCGGCTCGCCGCCCTCGGTGACAGCTTCTGTGTTCCACACCACCATGCACACTGTGCATAGGTCGTTCTTAGTGCACAGGTGTGGTTGCCCTAAAATATTTCATTGGTATGATGTTGAATTTTATTATTGTTCTTATACATTATAGTTTGCTACCTTTTTTGATCAAGTTCCATATGAGCGGTACACCGGCAAGCGCCTGTATGGTCGCACTCGCATAACAGTGGGATTGCATGTTTACAATACCCACTCCAGCAGGCCGTGCATCAGGGAGGATGATGGGGCCTTCCTCAGCAGGTCGGGGAGACGGACGCGCCCTGCGCGGACGCAACGACGCCATGCTGTCACCAACCACAGTAGTTTCTTTCAATATACTACACCCGTAATAACACAAATATTTCTCAGAAAGACACTCGTATGAAACGGTTCTTTCAAGATGAATGAATTGGATTCTTCAAACACTTCCAAGAACTGTTAGGTTTCTTTGTGCACTATGGCGGTCTCCTTCTTCTTCCCCAACAACAATGCAACAAGTGGAGGGAAAAGTAAACGTCCGAAATGAGTAGTTTTGCTACATAGCATACATCATCTCTATGTAAAAGGCGGGAACAGTAAAAGTCCGAAATCAGTCGTTTTGCTACAGAGCTTGAACAATCTCAGTTGCAGAGAGGTTTCGAAGAATCCAAACTCCAAACAAATGGCGGGAAAAGTAAAAAAATTAGATGTTTTGCTACAAAAGGATGAGACTTTTACTACAGGAATGAGAAGTTTTGTTGTATGCAGGATCAGATGTTTTGTAACAGCAAAATGAGTCATTTCGCTGTGGAGATGAGAAGTTTTGTTAAATGCAAGATCAGATGTTTTGTAATAGCAAAATGAGACTCAATGCAGAATTAGACATTTTGCTACAGCAGAATGATATATTTTGATACAAGCGAGATGAGTAGCTTTGCTCACGGCAGGATTAGAAGTTTTGTTGTATGCAAAATCAGATTTTTGTACAGGCAAAATGAGACGTTTTGTTACAGAAATGAGAAGTTTTGTTTTGTGCAGACTCAGATATTTTGTGACAACAAAATCGGGCACGTAAAGATGTTTTGCTACAAGCTGGATGAGTAGTTTTGTAACAACAAAATGAGATGTCTTGCTACGGCAAAATGAGAAGTTTCGCAACATAGACGAGAGGTTTTGTTGTGTGAAAAGCAGATATTCCGTAAAATAAAAAAAATGATACGGCACGGCAGGATGAGATTTTTCGCTAAAAGTGATATGTTTAGCTGTGGGAGCGATTAATTAATTGATGCTAATGAGTTTACTACCTCAAAAGCGGTCTTTGGCAAATCTAATATCTATTTCTTGATTTAGAAGTTCTTGGAGTACTTCTAACAACCTTTCGGGGGTTGGGCTATGGGATAGGATATACATACCCATTTGAAATAGTAAAATAGGATAGCAATTAAGATAGTTTATCAAACATATTTAACAATAAGTCAAATCTCCTTATAATGATTTATTTCTTATTATTTCTTTTATTTTTTTTTGCTATCTTTATTAGACAATTTCCACCATGAGCCATGCACAGGAATTGAAGAGCACACCCAATAGCAACATGCAAACTTGCCTGATTGACCATCCATATAGTACCAGACGAGACATTCATGAAGCTAACACACCCACCAGATGGCTCTTCAAATGTGATCAATGCAGTCGTGTACACAAGACAGTTCCTCACAGAAATCTATCCCTGTTAACTGGAGAAAACTCGCAAGAAATTTGCAGCTTTTGTGGAAGGAAATTGCAAAATAGAATTCCGAAGGAAAACCATCAATGTCGGATCTGTCTGGAAACCTTTCAATCTGAATCTTTTCTAAGAGGCCATTTTGACAAGGCCCATAAGACAGTTAGGAATGAGTGTCCTCACTGTCAGAAGAGTTTCAAAAACCTCATTGACCGAAACATTCACATTAAGAGGATACATGACAAAGTTAGGAGAGACAAATACACAACATGTCCTATCTGCGAAAATGCAATGAAAGCTGCCTACCTCAAAAGGCATATGGCGGCAGTGCATGAGGATATAAAACCATTCCAATGTCCGCATTGTAGTATAGGGCTTTCCAATATTGGAGCTCTTAAAAATCATATCGCAGCAAAGCACAACACTTTAAATGCCTATGCTTGTAATATTTGTAAAAGAACTTTCACATTCAGATCTGCATGTATAAGGCATTTGAAACTAGTTCATGCAAGTACAATCCAGGATAAATGCCAAAATAATCAAGAATTGGAGGCGACTTATGTTGGTGCTGGACAATTTGAAGTTAGGAAGAATCCAACTTTTAAAGAAGTTAAAAGAACACTCTTTGAGTGCACAATATGTAATAACACTTTTACATATAGCCGCGCTTGCCTACGACATCTAAAACAAGAACATGACTTAAAGTTTAATTACCACCAAGGACTATCACTTAATAAAATGAAAAGGAAAAGAATATTAATAAAGTTTTCAAATAACCCAGCGACATGACTAAATTACAGTCCAGACTTAACCACGACTTTCTTGCTGACTTTTCTGTTATCTTTCTATCTTGACAGGAAAATTCCATCATGGACATCCAAGACTATGCAACCATGAAGTCTATATTTGGAAGGGCATACAATGATGCCTTGGCCATGAGTGTTCAACCAGCAATGATTGAGGCAAAAGAAGGGAATCACCTCTCCGTGAATTTTGTTGTTGATGATCCAGAGAAGGTTAAGCAAACCCAGATGATCCCAAGCATTGAGAACGTGGATAGATTCAAGCAGAAGCTAGAGGAATCCCTCCCCAAAGGGTTCAAGATTGATGCAGTGCAGATTGTGTGGATTTCAACCAGTATTCTACCAATCAAGGCGCATATCTTTGTCAAAGATCCGGATTCCTCCAATGCAAGAATTGCTCGCTGGCAGGTGAAATTCTCGCAGTGTTAGTATCAAATGGGATGTGAAGACCAAGTACTGAAGTGATTATAATTATATCAATTACTCAATAATCTGATGGACTTTAATGACATAGATGCTAAATCAGAACTAGAATTGCTCCTGGGAGGACCCCCTTCAAGAGATGACTACTTTTATACATATACAGCATACAACCGCATAGAAGAATTTCCAGATCCTAGGCCTTGCATTGTCTTTGGACCAATAAAATCATGGACTGAGGCCATCACGGATATAAAATCTTATGTCAAAAGAAGACAGCTGTATAAGGAAGGCTACCCAAAGTCTATGCTGTTTAAAGCCAATGGGACTCTTGAAGACCTGTTTAAGGTTTCAGTTTTGACTTATGCTCAAATAGACAAACTTGCCCTGAGGGTTTTTGTTCCTTGTGTTCCACGGGAGTCTGAATTATCTGTATACTTCAATGAGCCTCCCTACTGGAACGATGATTCAATCTCGGAGGACAGTCCCCCATTAAGCAAGGAAGTCTCAAAATTAGTAGAAGAACCACCAGCCAAGGTAGACGCGGTCAATACACTAGACAAGGAGAAAGCGCAAGGGGCTAGAAGGAAGACTAACAAAACAAAAGAAGTATTAAAAGGCAAATCATCGGTTCAAGTCCCAGCACTTTGCTGTTACAAAGAGTCATCATCCAGATGCAAGTACAGCAAAGAGGAGTCAAAATCACCGCAGCAACGTAAAGGAAACTTGGCAAATTGGAAATCGACCGGAGCAATCCAGATTTCGATAAGGGATATCCAGAGAGCTTTCAGGCCTTATTGTCCATTAAAGCTCTATCTTTCAAAACGATATCCTAATCAATCGGAAAGTCTCAATCGGCGAGATATATCAGTCTCTGAGGTGTTGGATCTGGTGAAAGGGATTGTTGATGCTGACAACTTGTATGACAACTCCAATCACGCCATAATACTTACAAATCTTGGCCTGGAATGGGCCCTCTGTGTTCGAGCAGTTCTAATAGAAGATGTATGTTTATATGTGGCCAAGCAACTGCTTATAATTGACGATCCAGAAGTAGACATACCCTACCCACCTCAGGGGAAAAGGCCAGAATACCCTATTCTCAGCCCACAACCCAAACTTGAGGAACGACCTGTCATATTAGAAGAACGACCATACCTCATCCCTTCAGATGCAGTAGTACATGGAAGTGATAGATTCCGAGTAACACCGAATCTTCTAGCACTGCTCCGGACAATGCCTGGAGTGGATAAAACAAAGGAGATATTCACATACAACAAGGTTTATGACTGTCTTCTTAAATATTTAAAGCACCATCACGATAAGCTCTACGACCCCAGGAATCGCACTGTGGTTTGCTGTGAGGGAGACTTATTGCAGAAAGCATTTGATGTCACGTCATTTCACTCAGGACAAATTCATACGCTGCTTCGACAAAGATTAACACCACTCAACAAGGATAAGAAGATGAAATCCTGAGACTATTAGAATCCACATCCAGCTCAACATAATCTATTACAACAGGATCATATACAAACAATATAATGTCTAGAAGATCTCAGAGGATTGAGGAGCAACAACGTGGGCAAGATTTCATTAGTATTGGGGTCCCACAGGCTCGACGAGTCTTCAAACCAGAATGCCCATTGAAAAGTTATCTCTTGGCTAAATTTCCGGAAAAGCAAGAAAGACTCAATGGTCCATACCTGCATTTAAATGAGGTCCTCATACTTGTGAAGAGCATTATCAGCACGGAACAGCTGTTTGATGAAAATAACCCCTCAATGGTA
>LR140129.1:0-19349 GCA_900659605.1 Tisbe holothuriae
TGCTGCTGCTGCTGCTGCTGCTGCTGCTGCTGCTGCTGCTGCTGCTGCTGCTGCTGCTGCTGCTGCTGCTGCTGTTGAGTAGCTGATGTAACAGCAGCTCTTTGACCAGCAGCCAATGAGGTCGTAGTTGCAGCAGGAGTTGGTGCTACTGCTACTGGTGCAGGTGCGGCGGCTGGTTGTACTGGCGCTGGTGCAGGAGCTGTAATAGGTGCTTGAACAGGCACTGAGGCAACAGGCGCTCTTGTAGCAGTTGTAGGTGCAGGTGCTGGTGCTGGTGCAGTAGCCGGTGGTTTGGCTGTAGCAGGTGCAGCAGCTCCTCCTGCTGGTATGACTCCATCAAGAACACCTGGTGGAGCCACGGACGCCGCCGCTTCCGCCGCTGTCTCGGCAACATGAACTGCAGCCGTAGCAGCAGTTTCCGCGGCTTTAGCAGCTTCATTTGCAACGTTTGAGGCAGCACTTACAGCTGAATTGGCCAAATTTTTAAGAGCCCCAAAGCCAAAGGGCATTTTGAATTTAGAGTGTTTGGACGCTCAATGAGTTTAAATACTCACAGAAAATGGTCACCATAGGGTATTTGAACTGTTTTACCCATTTAAATATTTGGAGTATGTATTGTGTCACACATGTCCATCGTTCTCTTTCCGGCTTCAGTTTATTAGTTTCCTTTCTTTCAACTGCACTCTTAGTTTGGCGTATGCCAAACACTGTATTATATTTTTTTGTGAATAGCTGCTGTTCCATATACCGGTATTTTTTTGCATGGAGCTGCGATATTTTAATTGAAACTATTTTGATTCTAACTTTGAGATATATAGTAACGAAATTGAGTAAATTTATAATTTTAAGCTTTTAGGTTAGAACATGATATTTATTTAATTTTCCAGGGATGTAAGATAATGGGTTGTAGGACAATTTCTTATATATTTAGAATAGTTGTGGATTAATTCACTAAACAACAACTCCAATTTATCAAGATCACTGGCTTCTTCCACTCACATTTGATGTATTCTTAACACTTCCCTACCATACTAAATAATTGGAGGGATGAAGTTGCACAATGGAATAGTAAGAAAGAGACTGAGATATAATTATATATATATATGTATTCTGCTATCACCAAGACAATAAACGTCTATTTATATATTGGATTTCTGTCCTTCATCTTCTTGACTTCCCTATCTGTACACACTGAGTATCCGAGCTCATGCAGAGGCGCACCACACAGCTACATATCTTGCAATAGTAGCAGCAGAGCCAACAACAGCAAGCTTCCAGCTTATAAATGAAGCTTGCCTTATATATTCGCCTCTTGCTAGCCGCAAGTAGCAATAGCTGTTGGTGCCGAAAGGCTCTCGGGCCTGAAGAAAAACCAGCAGTCATTGCTTATACTAAGGCACTCTCTCCCCTCCCTCCCTCTCTCTCTCTCTTCCTCTCCCTCTTCTGTCTTCTCTCACTCTCTCTAAGTAGGGATACTTGGCTCCTAGCTGAGCTGAGCTGTATATCCAGAACCAGAAAGTCTCTTCAGCACCGCGCACCAGGAATGAGTTAAACAAGCAAAGAACATAAGCAGGGCAGGGATAGCCCTCAATCTCACTCTGGTCTACGTTTCATTCTGCTGCTAAGCATGAAACGGGGGGACAGCGCTCACGCGTCCCAATGTTCCTAGCTACATCGGCCTTTGTCGGCGACCTTGCTGTTGAATATCATACCAGACCATCAACAAACTTTTAGCCCATGCCAGAGGAAGAGAGAGTGAGCGCATGCACGAGAGAGAAAGAGAAGACGAGAGAGCGAGCGAGAGGGAGAGAGAGAGAGAGAGAGAGAGAGTTGCTCCTCTCCCTCTTTCCCCTCTGCCATACCCTCAAGAACGCTGTCTAAAGTCTGCATTGTCAGAGGTAGTAGTACTGACCCAGGAGATATGGTGATACAGAAGGGTGCACGTGTCTTCCTCAGAAGTTCCTGCAAAGAGAGTGGGAGAAAAAGGGAAAAAGAGAGTAGTTGCGGGCGAAGACGTATAGAATAATGTGAAGGAACGAAGGAGAGCTTTCTTGTCTGAACTTTCCTTTTCTGGCGGATAGGCGCGCGTTTTTCTAAATGCGCTCCTTCCTCCTCAGTTCTACTAAACGAGCTCCTGGAGGCCTGACTAGTGTTGCTTCTTCCCACCAAGTAAGGCGAGGCGGCAACTTTGGTCCTTGTGATCCTCATTCCACACTAGACCATTTGTCCGGTGCTAGAGATCTGTAAAATATCGTGCCCTCTTTGCAGGCGTGCCCTCCTGCACTTGATAAGGGAGGAGGCTCAAAATAGTAAAATCCCAGATGAACCGAGGGAACACTAAAGTTGAACAATTGACATGTTAAGGCACTTACAATAATATAGCGGATGAAAGTTGAAAGCAAATTTACACCAGCAGACATAAGATATGGTAATAAAGAGACCACAATATGAGTATATTCATGTAGTCCTCTATTAACACATATAGGACTACTTGGTATATTGCATTTTGCATATTGGTATAAGGTATATTGAACATAAAAATCATATGCACGTTATTCCTATATGGAATTTGTTTAACGCAGAGAAATATTCAAGCCGGTCATTTTGCATTTTCGTAGAGTATGGGACAGTTTCTGTCAATTTAACAAATATACTCCATACGAGCTAAATATATTTACCTAATAACTTACCTATTGTAGAGCATTTATTATTATTTAGGACAAGGGTGGGGTACTTTTGGGTAAGGCCTCTCCCACATGGGAGGATTAAGTATATTCCGAGTATACTCTGAGTATACTCCCAAAGAGAGGAGCTCATACTCCGAAACGGAGGAGGATACTCCGAGTATACTCTTTGGAATCCTCCTGTCGGGGATTGTCGCACCCCCCGAATGACTAGAAATGCCTTGAAAGTACTTCCTTAAGACAAAATCTATTGGGTCCTCACCTGAGAAAAGGGATATATATGGAATGGCAGATCTATGAGCCACGACAGCTAGTCACCCGAAATTGAGCAGATAAAGGTTTCTTTGCTACAGAGAGGGGTTTTTCCGCCAATACTGTATCAACCTCTATCTGCTCCACTTCGGGTGACCAGCTGACGTCGTGCTGAGAGCTATTATAAGAACCGCCATTCCATAGTATACCTTTTCTCAGGTCCTCACAGTAGAGAGTTTAAACTTACAACTTACAATGGCTGACTTTTCCTTTCTTTCTCTCTCTTTTTGCTCCTCCTGAGCTTACAATTTGCTCTTCTCAGCTCTTTCTTTCTTCTTGGAGCTCAGTGACTCTTTCTGCCTGTCTAGGCCACTTTATTGGGTGAGACTTTCAGCCCTCAGCTGAGCTTTCTTATTGATGAAATGCTCATGCACTTGCCTTGCCTAGGAGAAGAAGACTCAGTCACTTGACCGGTCGCGATTGGCTCCAATCCGCTTTTGGTGCCAAATTATGAATGCGCTTACAACCGAGTCGCTTTTAACACTCCTCCCGTCTGTTTAGCAGCATGCTGCAACATCAGATGAGGATGAGGTCGTTTCCACTGTGGCTAGCAGTAAAACATGAGTAAGCTCTTCCCGTGTTGCCAATGGCCTTCTCTGGTATTTCACTGTTTATCCTTCTTATCACTGTTTTATATTGGCCACTGAGGACCTGGCCTTTTCATTATACAATTTTTGCCATCTTCTGCTTCTTCTGCTTCTGCGCCCTCACGCTGGTGCCGTCGCCCTGTGGCACCACAGGCTTCTCCACGATGCTGCTCAGTGGAGGAGCTGTCTGCTTGCCGTGCTTGAACGAGTAGTACTGTGACTTGATGAACCTGACCAACTTCACATGGTCTTCCTCGGCAATGTAAAGCCGAGGCGTCACGTATGCGCCCCTCTCCCGTCCTTTCCACTTGAACGTGACCTACATCATCAAGTTGACTGAGCACTCCCGCTCGAACATGAAGAGCGGGCTGTCGAACATGCTACCCCGCCTTGTACTTCTCAAAGATGGTCTTCAGCGTCGCCTTGCTCATGATGCCGCACTGGCCGCCACGATACCCGGGCCTCAGGCAGTCCTGCACATTGCCCCAATACTAGGGCATCCGCCCATTGAGTGGACGGCCTGCTTTTCCTGACAGTACGGATACTTCACTGGAATTGCCACTCCGTCTCAAGCGGGGAATCTGCCTTGACAAGCACCAGGTACCAAGGGCACGTGAACTTCTGGTTCTTAAGGTTGCGTTCGCAACGTGCACACGCGTGCCTCTTGCTGCCGCAGTAGCCGCACCTGGTCTCGACTCTTGGGTTCAGCCGCATGACAATGGGCAAGATAAAGCGCACCTCTTTGTTGATGATACGAAGTGGCACCGGGATCTCACACTTCTTCACCGGCGCCCTCTTTCCATTGTCTTGCACAGTAGTCCCTGGCAAGTGGCTGTTGACATCCACCACCGCGCTATCTAGCAGCCTCAGGTCCGCTGCACACCCGCCCACTGCCGTGCGCCGCAAGGCGTTGGAGCGAGCAGCACGGATCTCCTCCTTGCAGTTCTTCCAGTGGTTGTCAACATCCTCTTTAGAGAGGCCACGCCGCCCCAGCTCCTCCGTCTCCAGTCGCTCAATCTCTGCCACGCGCTTGGTCACTTTTGCGCTTTGTAACTTGGCCATTTTGGCCCGCCGGTCATCCTCCTCCATCTGGGCTTGGTGCCGATTGCGCTTCTCCTTGCGCTGGATCATTTGAAGCGCGTCCCTGGCTGCATCACGTTTGAGTCGGTCTCAAAGCCGCGGGCACCGCCATCTGCTCCACCATATCGTCCAGCATCTCTGGACTAATGGCGCCTCCAATTGATATGGCCGGCGTTTGCATACAACCTGCGTACAACCTGCCCCATTCTGGCACCACTCACCGCTCGTTGACGTAATTGTGTATGTCATTGCGCTCATCTCCAAGCGGCATCACGTGGTCCCGCCTAGACCAACCCCTCATTAGGGGGAGCGCCTGCCGTGTGGCTGGTGCTAGCGCCTTCATCATGCAGTTCGCGTACGCCACTGTTGTCTCTCGCTTGCAGGGCAGAAACAATCTGTAGCCCGCCGTGCCGATCCCATAGCCCGTCAGGTCGCCGTGCAGGTAAGGCGACTGCCCATTGTTGCCGCAATACAACAGTTGGAGGTGACAGTTAAGCATTCTGCCTAACTCCATCTTGTTGTAGCGTAGGCCTGCCATTGGGCACCAGTTGTAGAGGTAGTGCATAAATTTCATCCTAGGGAAGTTCTCGCCTATCGGGGTGTGCGGCCCAACCGGCTGCCACAGCCTGTGTGTCTTCTCGACGTCCGTCTTGCTGAAGTGCGCGCTGTAGTCGGCACCGTACACCAAGGTGCCCAACGTCTTCAAGCCTGTTGCACCAGTGCGTCCAGGTTTGCCCTTGGGAAGAGATTCGGCGTGGTCTGGAGGAAACTCAAGAGGTCTTGGGTGTCAAGAGTCTGAGTGCGGAACGTGTAGTGCGGCCGATAGCAGTCTGAGGCGACGTTGCTCCCCGCGACAACAATCTCTGGCTTATTGATCGCATCCCATATCTTGGGCATTCCAGCTGAGTCCGTCCGGGTCTGTGGAGCGACTGACTACAATGTAGGTGAACCTGTTGGCAAAGCCCATTACCACCAACACAGTCTTCCTCAGCTCGTGGAACGCGTGCTGTGTGTCTAGGGTGAGGACCTTGTTCCTCTTCACTGCCTGAGTGATTTCCCTGAACATTACACGCTTGTTCTCGGCGCTCACGATGGTGAGCTTGTGGCAAAAAGCTTGCGGATCACACCAGTCCGTTAGCTGCAGCTTGTCGAGCGCGCGCCTCATCACAGGGGTGCTCCTGCAGACGGCCCAAAGCAGTTCCTCGTCTGCCTTGTCAGCCGCTGCCAGAGGTTCCTGCACTTGCAGGTAGGGGCTCGTGAGTCAGGTACCCAGAGTCGGCAACGACAGATGGCGGGTGTCGTAACGGAGCCCTCGCACTTGCTGCTCCTCCATGGTCTTGATGAAGCGGTGGCGCGCGCCGTCCTCTCTATCGGTTGCCGCTGTGATCACGGTGCTCAGACGCACTCGTATTTGGCCTCAATGCTCTGGAGCACTCGTCGGTCGGTCTCAATGCTCTGAAGCACTTGTTAGTTGGTCTCAATGCTATGAAGCACTCGTTAATCCGGATCTCGCTCAGTGGGGGGGGGGACCTCTTGAGCGCGATCTGAAAGATACAAATGCACAGGATTAAGTTCAACGTGTTCTTTGGTTCCTCTAATGATTGCTTTCTATATTTGATGGCTTCCAAGTTGTGTGTTAACGTTTCTCTGGCACCTTCACTTAACAATATCAATCTTCATTTCTCATACATCGCGCCTGTCGGTGCATTGGAAATAGTCTATCCGTCCCTCACTGCACTTTGTAGGGCCCATCACTTTCTTTATTCTTCATGCTTTTGCTGTATGGCACTGCGTCTATTTCTTAAAAAATGTTCTTATGGGCATTATCCCTATCCCTGCCTGCCCCCACCACACATCCCAATCCGGTGGCTTGTCCTCCGGTGCCACCCACTCACCCAGCGCTGCGTGCTGTCGCATATAATACTGCGCCGTTAAGTTGTTCTCATCTTGCTTGTCTTCGCTTTCTGGGTTGTTTGCCATGTCCCAGTATTGCTTGAACTGCTGCTCGATACAATTGCTGATGAGCTACCGGAACTGCGTCAGTTTGCCTCCCTTGGCTCCCGCCTGGGTGCTCGATCTGCCTTGTGGTATGAATCGCATCAGCACCTCATGGAATGCAGTTGGATGATGGCGGGCGCACTTGGTGCTGCTAATAAGGCTTTTGCAGTCCCTTGACTGGTGGCCCTTCTCCAAACACCTGTATTTCCGGGAGATCTGGAACGTATTTCTGTGAATGGCGGCAATGAAGGCTCCACAAAAGGAGACAAATGTGCCAATCTGGCCGTCGAAGCACTTGGTATTCGCTGCGAGGGCCATGAATGCCTTAATTTTTATTGGGTCTCCTTGTGGCACTACGTTCCAGGGCGGCGACAGTGACTTGTAGAAGTTGGTGATTGCTTCGCCGGCGTTTGTGAGTTTGCAGTCCATTTCCCCTCTCGACAGTCCATTGTAGTGGCCGCCTGCTGATGATGCTGCTGCTTGTGAGCTGCTGCTCCTCCTTGCGGGTGCTGGGGTTGATCTCGTTGAGCTGCTCGATGAGCGTCTTGTTGTGGTCTCTCTTGGCAGGGCGTCAAAGATGCTCCTCCTCCGCCTCAGCCTACGCATTCCATTCTCATCCCTTGCTGCTCTACTGGCAGTTCTTTACTGAGGGGTCTTGTCGGGCTCACCTTCAGAGCTTGTCGAGGATTGTGATGAGTTTTTGTCATCCTCTGGTGGGTCGTCGTCTCCGCCTCCTCCAGGCGGCCCACCTCCTCCATTACCTCCTCCTGACGCATACTCATCGCGTCGCCAGTCGTACCTTTCATCTCTTTCATCTCCTCAGGTGGGCGGTGACAGCTTCTTTCCCTGTTGCGGTTTTGGTCTGGTGTGTCATATGTTGTTTTGAAGCGTTTGTTTAGCGATACTGCTCTGGGCAGTGGCCTTGTGCCTTCTACAGTAGTTACTGAGCCTCCTCTCAGGCGTCCGTCGCCTCTCGAGTGGACGTTGTGGTAGATTCTGTCCGCGGCGGGGGTGCGCAGATATGTGGGTTCTGCCGGAGGGACTTGGTCGCCAAAGAAGCCGTAGTGTGGTGGGGTGTATTCACTTGTGTCATTTATTACTCTTCAAGTGTTGGCTGCCTCGTTGAATTCGACGCGGCGCGGCGTGTTTCTTCCTCGTGATGGAGGTTCTTCGGAACTTTCGTCCTCTGGTGATGCTGGGGCTCTGGATCGGGTGAACTCGCCGGCCACATCCCGCGGGACGAGTTGGTCGGCATCTAGCGTCTCCATATTAGCGTAATCTCGAATTTTCATTTTAGTGTAAACTCGATTTTCCATTTTAGCGTAAATCCGATTTTCCACATTACCGTACATTCGATTTTCTAAACCAGCAAGTTATTGTCCTCAATGTATAGTGCATGTAAAAGCATATATTTGAGTCCCAGATCAATTCCAGCTATTACACAGGTCCCAAATGAGGGTATCATCTTGGTTCAATGGTCTGGGGACCGGATAGGTCTAAAGTACTGGGGGAAAGTAGGGAAGCATCCAAATTTCACGCTCTTTTTTCGCATTTAAAGGGTAGCCCACACCTAGTCCGACATGATTAGTTCACTTTAGTCCGCAAATGCATCATCTGCATTAGACCTACACCATTTTTAAGACTCTGACCTTAGTCCGACACTGTTTTTCCAGTCAGAACTAGTTCTACATGCTAATTTGACCTTAGTCCTACACTATTTTCACGCCAGAACTAGTTCTACATGCTAATTTGAACTTATTCCGACATGTTTTACGAGATCTGCATTAGACCGCGACCTAAATTGGCATTAGTTCTACATGCAATTAAGCCCCAATATAGGTCGGTTAGGTTTGCTTAGGATAGTATTATGGGTTAGGTTTGGTTAGGTCTTGTTAGGTTATGTATATTATGTTTGTTAGGTTAGGCATAAATAAATGCAAGCTTTTGGAGTACATTGAAAGATGTGTAGATCTAAGGTCAACTCTTAAAAGTATGTAGGTCTAAGGTCAACTTTTAACAGTGTGTAGGTCTAAGGTCAACTCTTAAAATCTTGTAGGTCTAATGCAGATGTGTAAATATTGGCGGACTAAAGTAGAAGATGTTGTAGGACTAATGTCAAAGTCTTCAAAAATCTGTCGGACTAATGCAGACAAGCCATGTAGACCTAAGTTTAACTCTCATGTCGGCCTAAGTGGTGGACGCCATTTAAAGGACGAAAACGACAGAACTTGACCACTTTTCGAGGACAAAAACCTGTTAACTCATTTTTGTGCGCAGTGGAATTTTAAATAATCTTGTAATATACTCAAAATATTATCTTTTTAGGATGTATTAGGTTACCAGTACCTAACTTAAATCATAATAGAGTTCATAGTAAGGAGAGTCCATTGTAAGAGGTGCTAAATATGTATGTCATGTAAATGTTTTCTCGCTGTGATTACTGGTTGAAAGTGATTGCAAGCTCTTTGGCTGTTTCTTATTGAAGAAGAAAAAGAAGACATTAGAAAATAACATGAAAATGTGCTTAGAGTTATACGGAAGCTTCCTTCGTACGCTAGAATTGTCACACCAGAAACGACATGCCATTATGGAATATATTACTGCTACGCTAATATGGAATATAATAAATACGCCAATATGGAAAATTTCACTCTACGCTAATATGGAAACGCCAATTTGCCTCTACCCCCGCGGGATGTCTAGCACAAGGGCCGCTTCGTACCATCTGATTGTTTCACTTTCCCACCCGGCAGCTTTCCGCCTGGACCACTGTGTGCACCAGTCATCTGACTCTTTGTTTTGAACATTGGCAAGCGTTCGTCAGTGATTCTGAGTGGGTGCCGTCTCGGCAGTAAGTGGGTTTCGTAGCCAAGCTCTAAGTCTGGGCAGTTGTTGAGGCGATCCGCTTTGCTTGGGAATGAGCCTGCAACAATCCTTGCTCAAAGTCGGGATCTGTTGCTGATTGGTTGAACTTTCACGTGCTTGCCATAGCTGAGTCTGCAGATTTTGAACCTCGATTAGGCGTTCATCCGCTAGCGCCTTTGCCTCCTTTGTCGCCTCCTCCACTTCTGGGAAGTCGACGTTCTGGGTGCTTTGAGATCTTTCTGTGGCCAAGGCAGTCTTGGCTTCATACGCTTTCTCGTTTGCCCTGTTACATTCACACATCAGTCGCTGCTCGGTCGCCGTGGGCTGCTCGTTCGAGGTTGACTCCTGTTGACACATGGCATGCAGGTCTTGCTTGAGGTTGTCAATCTCCTTTGCCATCGCGTTCTTTTCGTTGTGGTGTGATTGGGCCTCCGCTTTGTGAGCTAGCAGTTCCTTGTCGACTTGCTCTTTCCGTTTGCGCAGGTCTTCAAACGCCGTGCGGGCGCGAGTAGCTTTGCCTTGGGTAACCACATGTAGTTTCCTCTCCTCCAAGAGCTGGGTCTGGTAGAGCGCCTCGCTTTTGCTCAAGAGCGCGTAATCTGCGTTCCTCGTGTCGAGTTTGTCGTGGCATTTTCCCAAGTCTGATTGGTAGCACACGAGGTTGAGCTGAACTTGGTGTAGCTCTGCCTCTAGCTGCCGGCATTGCTGGCACTCGACTCCTGTGTTGGTGGCCGTGGCCAAGGGAAGCTGCCGGGTGAGGTCGGCGATTTTTTCCTTGGCTTCTTCCTTGCCATCACGCAGCCCTGTGTTAGCGTCCATTAAGGCGCAGTAATCGACGGACATGTCGTCGATGCGCTTCTTGAGTTTCTGATTCTCCTCCAGTCTGGCAATCATTGTTTGGATGCTGGCTTTGGCGCCGGCTGACGCGTTGTAGTCTTTGCCTGTTGCTGCCACTCTCTCGGATAGTACTCGCAAGGTCTCGCTCTCCTTTTCTTTCCGTGCCTTGAGCTTGTCGAATCGCTTGGAGAGGTAATGGTGCTTTCTTTCAAGATCTTTGTGCTGCGTGCTGAAGGCCTGGGTTGCATCATCTAGTTGCTTGGTGGCACTGGCTTGGAGCTCCTTTAGGCAGGTTTGCAGCGTCTTATTTGTGTCTTGTGCCAACTTGTTCACTTCCTTGCAGGCGGCAGTACGGTCCTTCAGCTTCTTGATGCTTTCCTTGGTCTCAGCCCTGTCTTCCTCTGGCACCGTCTTGAGTTGTCGCGCTGTCAAAAGTAGATCGTCTCGACTCCTCGTCTCGTTGCGCTTAGTTCTCCCGACCTGTTTTTGTTCTCCTCCTCCCACTGGAACTGGTTGCTGCCTTGCACGGTCAGGGACATCACCTTGAATAGGACTCAACGCAGTCGAAAGTAGATCGTCTCGACTTGTCTCGTTGTGCTGAGTTCTCCCGACCTGTTTTCGCAGCGGCCAGATTTTTCTGTCTTTGTTGTCATACGGCAAATGGAAGAATTCTTTCAACCCAGCGACCAATGGGTGGACCCAGGTGCCCTTTTGCTTCTTCGTCGTGGGGCTATCAACCCGTGGGTAATCTTGGTGAGCCTTTGGGATTGCCCCTGTTGAAGAGCCCCTTGCTCTAGCTTCTCCGTAAGTAGCTCCAGATGAACTCTGGACTCCCGGCGGTGAGGATGTCCATGCCTGTGGGGTCGGGGAACGGGTTGGGGTCAAAAATGTATCTCCTCCTTGGATGGTCATCTGGCGGCTTTTGGCATAGTTTAGCAAATCTGGCGGTGAACTAGCGTTCAAACTTGATGCAAACGCAGCGGCGGCAATCTCGTTGCGCGCGGCGGCAACCCTGGAATCTTAGGTTTGGTTAGGTTAATGCTGGCCGTACTAGTGTTCACTTATGCAGAGGTTACAGATGTTGAAGATGTTGGAGACGTTGCAGAAGTTGTTGCCGTCGGCCTCGTTGATGGTGGTGACGACTCAAATGCTCTGGCCAGTGCTCTGGAGCTTCCTTTAGTGGTTAGAGATGCTGAGGATGCTCTGGGGCTGCGTGCTGGGCCTTGGAGATGTGCTTGAAGTTGGCCTTTGTCAACTTTCGCTTTCGTTCCACGTTTCTTCAGTCGACTCAGCTGAGTTGTTTTGGTTTGATTCAGCAGTCGAAGCGTGCTGAGCGCTCAGCGCAGTGCTCTCTTTAGCCCTTGGAACATCTAAAACTGGAATCTCGAAACCTCCATATGGCAGAGAAGAATTTGAATCATCAGGCGCCAAACATAATCCGTCCGTTGGGACACAGCTTTTTAAAGCATAAAACAGCCGATTGTTTTTGCTTTGACTTTTCTCATTTCTCTCCTGAGCGTTTCTTTCTTCTTGCGCACACGCTTTTAGCGCTTCTTTCTTGTGCAGCATTTGCGCACGCTTTGGCCTGCAGTTCTTGGTCAGGCGCTTGTTGGGGAAGATCCTCATTGTCTGGGACGCCTTCTAGCGCATTTCTGGCAGCTCTTGCCTTAGCAAGAACTTTCTCATATCCATCTGTGATGATTTTGAAGACATTCACTGGCCGATGGCCCTCATAGTTGCGGCCTTGGTCGTGGCCACCGCCGTGTGCCTCATGTGCATCTGGAAATTGTTCTTCATGATGGGAGGCATCTTCTGACTCAGAATTTGATGCTGAATCTGTTGCTGACAATCTCTGGATGGTGCTCATGATGTCTTCCAACTCCTCGGTGATGCTCACGATCCTCTCTGGGGCTTCAGAGTGCTCAAAGGCGCTCTTGCTCTTGGATTCGGATAGGCGCAGAATGCTGGGAATTCCGCTCTTTACCCTAAGCTGCTCCTCCTCCATGTACTCGTCCTCGCTGCTCCAGCTGATGCTGCCTGCCTTGAGGTTGCTGTAGTAGTCATCATTGGTGTCGTCGTTGAAAAACCCACTCTCTTGCAGCTAGAGAATGTAGGGCTCTTCTTTCAGTTGTTGGCAGGTACCATAATGGAGCGGTTCATCATGGCCCTGTCCCTGGCCTTGGGCATGGAGGACTGGTCGGTCCGTCCGGCATAGGTCATGCAACCACCCTTTCTGACCGGCTTCTTGCGTTGAATCCACTTGTAGTGCCCAATCCACTCCCTGATGTACTGGAGCAGATCTGTGGTTTCTCTCGCGATCCTCCTCCCTCTCGCGCGAGTCGTTCGGCGAATCCTCTCCTTTGCGGGCCCTAGAGCGCAAATCTTGCAAATTTTGCGTGCAGGCCAGAATAAATAGAGCTCTTTCAAGCGCGTCATCCTTGTGCCCGTCCTGGGCCTGGTCTTGGGGGTACACCTGAAGTGGGACTTCTAGAGCTCTGGCAGCATCGTGTCTGTAATCGTTGGAATCGCCTCGGTGTGGCCTGTTGATTGGTGCTAAGCACACCTTGCCCACGTCTATTTCGCCTCTCTCAGCCTCATCATTGGGTATGCAAGGTTTTAGGCTTACTTGGGATTGATTTCCCTCTGCTTTGGCAATCGACATGCCAGCTCTGTCAACTGCCCCCTGCCTTGGTTACCATTGATCCCTTTTCAGTCTCACCAGCACCACCCTCAAAGGCACTCTCGGTTGTCTTACTGCACTTGGGGGCATCGTTGCAGTCGCTTGGGATGCTTGATGTGGCGTGGTAGTCGCCCTCATAGTCGTTCAGGATTGCGTTGCTGGCGTCCTCTAGGAAGCGCCAAATTTGGTGAATCATGGCTTGCTCGGTGGCCCTTAGGCGTAAAAATCGGTCCTCGGTTCGACTCCTCTCTCAGAGGTATGGCGCTTGCGGTGCTGCTGGCGCCCTTGGCGCTTTGGGATGCTCCTGGAGCTGCTGGGCGCCCTGCTGCTTGCAGGGGGATTGCAGAGGACTGGCTCTCTCTGCTGGGACTCTTGTCGTTTGGATAGGCTTGAAAGATGAGAGATTAGATCATTCCTTAGATTTGTACCTGAGCTTCTCCTTGGTTAGTTTGGAGCCCTCCTGTGCTGAGTTCTTCTAGGCCTTACTAATGCAGGAGCTCTCTGCCTTGCCAATCATCGTGGTCCTTTCTTTGCAGGTGCTCGCCTGGGTGCCAGCTGGAGCCTTGTAGTTACAGGTGTCCGCTCGGGTGCCAAAACAGACGGGGCCTTACATGTGGAGGTGCCACTGTGGGGGAGACAGGGAGGCCTTTGCTGGTGCAGGTGCCAAAAGCTGGCAGCTTGGAGGGGCTGTACTTTGGTGACGTCTTGGCATTGCACTCCTCAGATGCTACGGATGCCGCAGCCTCGCGCGCGCGCCGCAGGCGCTGTACTCAAACTTGTACTTGTACTCATACCTGGGTCGCAGCAATTCTCTCCGGGCGCTCCAGATGCGGTTGGGCGGTCGTTGTCAGCGTCGTCGCGTAGGTCGGCTGGATCATGAGCTCGCAGCCCCACAGTTGGACGCCATGTCGGGGATTTTCGCACCCCCGAATGACTAGAAATGTCTTGAAAGTACTTCTTTAAGACAAAATCTATTGGGTCCAAACTGTAGAGAGTTTAAACTTACAATGGCTAACTTTTCCTTTCTTTCTCTCTCTCTCTCTTTTTGCTCCTCCTGCGCTTACAATTTGCTCTTCTCAGCTCTTTCTTTCTTCTTGGTGCTCAGTGACTCTTTCTGCCTGTCTAGGCCACTTTATTGGGTGAGACTTTCAGACCTCAGCTGAGCTTTCTTGTTGATGAAATGCTCATGCACTTGCCTTGCCTAGGAGAAGAAGATTCAGTCCCTCGACCGGTCGCGATCGGCTCCGATCCGCTTTCGGTGCCAAAATATGAATGTACTTACAACCGAGTTGCTTTTAACACTTCCAATGTGGGTGAGGAGGCAACACACTTAGTCCGACAGAAGTAAACATTTAGTCCGAATTTGACATACAGGGTGTCCCAGAATAAGTGTTATAAAGTAAACACTTATATCTCAGCTCCTTGGAGGCCTGGAACAGACCTGCTTACCTTTTCTAAGAGAGCAAGAGTTACAATTTTTTCTATCAAAAATTAATAACTGATTGGTGGAGTTATATTGGTTTAGCATCTTGTCAAAGCAAGAGCATGGTTTTGGAGAAAGTCTGATTTTGACCAGATTTTGTGAAAAATTATGATGACTGAAATTTTGAATTCTTTAGTAAGGGCACTAATGAATATGTTTTGCTGTTTCCAATGTCCGTACCCTTCTTAACTTGCCATAGAATAAGAATAGACCCTCTACTTAGGCTTTAAATGGTGTTTAGTGGTAAATTTCATTGCTTGGACCACTAAAAAGTGAACAAAAATGAAAAATGAGGAGAAATATACCCTTTTGTTCTTGCTCTTACACATGTTTTTAAAAGTGAAGTAATTCAAATCTTAAGATTCTAAACAAAATTGTAACTCAAGCCCTCCATAAAAATGTGTTTGTCATTACTGTACTATAAGACACAGCTGAGTTATAAGAATTTACTTTATAACACTTATTCTGGGACACCCTGTACATATGAACTCACGTGTAATTTGCATTCATGGCTTTAAGGACAGATCTGGCTTGCTGCTCATTCCAAACACCTTGCAGGTACAGTTTACTGCCTTGGTAATCTTTTGGATCAGTTGGATGGAATATGAGTGGCAAATTATAAACTATTGATATTAAGCATAAATGAAAAATTGTATCAAAAGGTACACATTCTGTCTCAATTAAATAAATAAAGTATTTATGAAGTTTGAAAAAAATGACACATATTATCTGAGAATGTTCATTCTTTCTAACTTTTCTTAAAGACACTTTGGTTTGAATCAAATTGAAAAATCCTCCTGAGATCTAAATGCCAAAACAGTCCATTGAAACTGTAATGCTCCCCTCTGTTATAGATCAGCCAACTTTCATCTATAGGGATATTAGAAGTAATTATATTATACATTCTTTTGAGCTTCAATTCTTAATTACCTTTCTTAACCAAATAAATGAAATTTTTAAAATAAAACCGCCCATACTTGAATATATCTTCTTTATTAAACAAGACCCTTTGGGAATCCTCTGTTAAGTAGTGATGAAAGTTACTTGGCTGAAGGAGCGTGTGAAAGTCATGGCGAGTTCGTTTCTAGACAAAAAAAGTTTTGGGAATATACTTTTAATAAACACCCAGACCTACCGGATTTTGATCATTCCTTGCTGTCATTTGAAATATGTTATAATGTATGACAATAAAGTAAGCTTTCCAGTTATTGTAGTCTCCAATCATGACCATGTGCTGGCATTGCCTCAGGCGGATTTTATTCAGAGCAATATATTTGCCCATGTATAGTCCTTTTGTGTAGTAATCTGTGTTTGTTAAGTAGAAAGGTCTGAAAAGAAAAAAAATATTAACATAAATACACAACAGTTTAATTAACTAACACAAGGGAATTTACAATCACCGTATTATCAAAGTATTGTTATACAACATACATATTAAATGCTTTCATGTCTCTGATCACTTCCTGGATTATCTCTTGTCTGGTTTCAATAGAAAAGTAGAGACGCAGTTCACAATGGCTAATTTCCGAATGAATCTCTCTAATGATTTGACTGTACTCGTGTTCTTTGCCGGAAACTTGGGCACAGTGAAAACACAGGGCTATTAACACTGGCAGATACATTCTTCTAGATACCAATGAAAGTTGAAACAAACAAGTTAATTCAGAAATATATTTCCGACATATGCTCTGCAGACAAATTAAGAACGCATTGTAGGTTAGGATTAAGTTGGAAAACGAAAACTATTTTTGCATTATTAGTCAAAAAGAGAAGGAATTAATAATGACTAAAAATGGACAACGATTGAAATTAATTTCTACAAAATGGTAAGGATGTGCTAGTGATCATGATTTGTTTCACAATAATGATTGGCAGATACACGGTTTTACCAGTACTGTCTATAAATATGATATTGAAGAGTTACATATATTTTGTGCATCAGTTATATAAAGAATCCGGTTATGGAGGAATATCAGCTAATAACATTGCTTTTCTTACACTATAAAATTTGAACTGGGTAAAAAAAACTAAGACCAAACTGGAATTACAGTGGTTTCTATTACGATTTAAGCATAAGTCCGAAGATGTAAAATGCCTCATCCTTGTATTTTACGGATATTATAATACATATATCATGCTATTTTATATAGCATATAGCATTACAAAGTTATAGGCCATGATTGTAGTAAAGGTTAGAGGTATATAAAATGATTGGATTCTAATCCTGGTCGCATACTCGGAAAAAATGTGGATCCGAGTACCGCACATGTCTTTATCTCTTGATGTAATCCAGTGTTATTGCATTTAACCTCGTTAAATCTTGCCACATTAAAAATTCGTGAGCATTTAATTTTTTCGAAAACTTTTATTTTTATTAAATGAAATAAATCGTCTTTTACAGTTATACACTGTCGCTTTATCTTGAATGATTTCATAGATATGGAATATCCCGGAAAGTTTCATTCAACAGCATTATTTAAAAAGAAAAAGTATATATCATTTTTCAACTTTTTTTCATCAAATGTAAACTTAGCTGATAAAATAAACATTCTGTTCATTCTTGTTGTCATTTCAAAAATATTATGAGCATGTTGGTAATTTTGGAATTTGGAATGGTTAAGACTTTGTAAAAATTGGATTCTTAGTCTATCCGAAATTACTTGATCTGCCCCCGTGAACAAAAGTTGACGATAACGAAAAATAGAGGGAATTGACTGAAACCTGACCTCGTTAATTCTTCTAATTTTCGGAATTTGATGGCTTTACAAAAAATTGAAATACAAAAATATACACTATTGAAGATCGTAGAAAGTAGCTTCAAATGTAAATTTACTTAAATGATAGTTCAGTATAATATGGCAGGATATGTCAAACATTATTTGTTTCAAAGCTAAAAGTTGAAGCTCATAAAAATTGTTGATAGAAGCAAATTGAAGACAATACGTCAGAAGTCTTCTTTGTTTTGTGCTACATGGACCGCTCTTATGATGGTGAATGGAGCAGGTTTTGTTCTGGCTATTTTCATGCTAACAGTGTTTTGAAATCGTCAAAGAAATCGATTTCCATCACGTTTTAACGCACGATTAGCAGGAAAAAGGTGCAAACAAAAAACTAGATCTTGTTTGGGAATTAGTGAGTTAATTTTAGAATCGAATTTGAGAAAATGCATTACGGAATATTACCGGTGCATAATACATAATAAAGAAAGTCCGTAAATTACTAGCTGTGAATACTTACCCGCCAAGAAAGTTTTGGACTAAGTCCCCATTGCCGTTGTAAGGTGAACATCCGCCACGATACGGAAATGCGGCCTTAAGTTTAAGACATTGTCCGCATTTGCCAAAAATGGATGAGAAATTTTTGCATGTACTAAATCCGTAAAATATACAGCAATACATAATTACTTTAGGAAAAAGTAGCAAAAATTGTAATGCAAGTCCGATTTTAAAGTAATGTCTACAGCCCTGGCTAAAATAATGGGTATTACTTTTGAGACAGAGTAATGCCATTACTATTACATATTACTTCTTTTTCAGTAAATAATACAGGTCTTTTCTCAAGTCCGCCAATAATGCTCAAAAATATGGGGATATGTCTCATCCTAAGAAAAAAGACTACTAGAGTCAAAGCAAATAATAAAAATGGATCACTTTTCAAGTAAGAACATTTGTATATTTAAATGTCCATTCTTGGGCTTGATCTTTATAACACAGGAAAAATTGTAAGGCATATTACTTGAAATGGTAATAATATCAAATTTGATCACAAGTCTCAATATTACAATTATTTTTGTAGAAAAAAATTATGATATTACGTTCATGCTCTTTAAAAAGTAATGTATTACTCTAAAGCTCTGTAATGATTGGTAATTAAGTAATAACAGAATGTCTCATTTTTGCGTCCGTAAGTGTCAGTGGACATCACATGAAATACATAATTATATATATTTTTAGTCCGCTTCAACAATTCCTCAAATATGGGAAGTATTATGAAATAAAATTTAGACTCTTGTCTTGTAACTCATATGACACCACTTTGAACTGCAAATCTTCTTATGAGGTTATTGGTGTGTAACATTTTTGGGTCCCGTGACCAATACAAAATATCATCTACTGAGCTGAACCATAGCAGCTAAAGAACTAATTTTGGAAATGATGCCAAGTCTAGATTTCAATTTATAAAAAGGCTTAAGTTCACCGGTCTGTATATAAGTTGCTAGCCTGTGTTAGTAACCATGTTTACATATTCACGTGTGCCTTTGTACTAACAGCGCATATGCATACTTCATGATTCAATACTACATGACCAGGACGGCCCAGATTTCAGGATTCGTGCGTCTTAGAGACTGATATGGTGCTGAATAGCAGCCCAAAAAATCTGAGAGGTAACACTTGTGCAGCTGTACAGCTGCAGATTAAACATTTTTCGTCAGCTATAATATGTGTCACCGAAAATAGTTAAAATACCGACATAACCCAAGGATAAAAAACTCTGCATAATCTTACCATTAGTCAATTAGGCGCACGAATATAGGAAGGCAAGACTCGGACAAGCATAGAAGCTATTATGCTTTTAACTGATTCTGTCATTTCAGAGGATGGGATCATAATTGAAATGTTGACATTTTCTCAACATCACGGCTCAGTTAGAAGCATTTTCTCTTCTACCTTTTGCTCCTATCTTTCTTTCTTCTTTCTTTCTTTATTAGCCTTTTGGGTTACACAAGGGATCCTTGTTTAGAATTCCTTGGGTTACACCACAATATGTCATCGTAGACATTTATATACAGGCTGCTCCCGCGCAACTAATACTTAAAGAGATCG
>LR140130.1:0-19274 GCA_900659605.1 Tisbe holothuriae
AGATCGATTGGGGGCTAAGAAATCAACTCGAGATAGAGAGAGATATTAGTTTATCTGTAGCTTATGCGAATGTTTTTTTTCAGCATAATTTGAGATGATTAAATGTGCACGAGTTACACATGATGGGGTCCGACGGGCGAATCAACACTGCTCAACTACCATACGTCTAGAACTCTTTAAGCATAAAAAACTGTCAACCCTAGGCTCGTGTTTAACCTCAATTTCACTCTTGTCCTCGGGGCTTTTCTTTTTCTTCTACTTTGGCAATAACAAACTCTTTAGTTTGCCCAGATGGTCAAAAGTCTCTAAAAAGTGAAAAGTGTAAGTGCGCCATCAACAGTTCGTTGATCCGCCTCCGAGAAGGCTCCGAAGTCTCTCTCTGTCTTCCGAAGGCACGGTCACGAGCTAGATTGTCTCTCAGTCTCCCTTCTTATCAGTCAGACAATTATCCCAGAAATTGATGTCTACGTTGAAAAAGAGAATCATGATCCTATTTAAACCATCAGAAAGATTAGCGGGCTAAAAATAGGTGCAAATTCGGTTGGTTACAGCGCTCAAAAGGGTCCTTGTTTTTGTGCTCTTATATTTTATTTGCATGCTTCACATCCATTTGATACCACTTTTCACTGAAGTAAGGATCAATAACTTGCAGCTCTTGCCGTATTTACTATTAGTAAAAACATATCCCAACTTTCATTGGCCTTGTGATATCAGTTTTCCATCCTTTTCGTGAATAATATGTAACGCTATTAAGATTATTAACAATGTACGGACCTCGTATTCATCACTGGTATCATTTCCATGTTAACCCTTGTACATCTGTGCTTCTCCCGCCCCTATCACGTGCTCCGACACTGAGCTCTGAACGGCCATGCACGGTCTATAGGTAGCTTCGCCACTGACGTAAAACCTGAACATGGCCTGATTCCAAAATTCTAGGAACTGAGACGAGGAAAGGGGTTCGTGACTTGAATATACTGACTCCGTATGCCATTATTAAACAGGGATTTATGACAAGGAGACAAATTAAGACCTCGTGGAAAGTTCGCTCCTACTTTCCATATCATGCAAAGCTTTCCTCCGAATTGAAATGCAGTTCCAGGTAAAATATGGTAAGACACCGAAACCGAAAACGTTCTCTTTTGGTCCGTTTTTATCCTGTCTAATCCCGATCGCCTTTGAAAACGGGGTGACGAAACCGGAATACCTCACCATTGTCTATGCTCATAAAAAAACTCAGTGGTTAATTGACCGAAACGCAAATTGTGAGTCATCATCGGCTGGCAATTAATCCTGACTTTTCTGTATGGACACAAAGAGAGTGTTTTGTTTGACAGGTGCAATTTGTGAATATGAAATGGGGTGTTTTAGGAATTGAGATTTTGTGTTTGATTTGCGGGCATTTAATACGAATCCATTAACGCAGTGCACAATAGATAATGTTTTGCTACTTTAAACTATAATTTAAAGCCTCGAAAAGATGACACAATATATAATTGTCGGTATTTGGAGTCAAATCCTTTCAAGATCAATCATGAACGCTTTTTGTAAATTTTACCCTTCTCTCTTTTCTGTTAATAGCCTCGCTTTTGTCAGACGTTTTTGCCACTTTATTACTTTGCTTCATTTGACCTCGTTTGACAAAGTTGCATAAAAAATTGTAGATAATTTGAAATATTTTGATATTCTATTTTGCGTTGAATATAAAGTAAAACATTATATTATGTACAGTGGAGAAAGTCAATTATTATTTCAAACCCTAGAGTAAATTTATAATGAGAAAAACGATTAGTCATATCTACTTAACATTTTCTACGTCGCAAAATACCCCTTATCATAATACAGACCCCCCTTGCCTTGTTTGCACTGTAATAAATGGACGCAAAAAGACACGTCGATTTCGCTATTAATGCAATAAAACAATATCATATAATTGGACAAAATTAAACGCATCGTGTCGAATCTTGAAAAAAGTCAGGAAAAAACAATGCTTGAACATTTGTGTGATAAGAATATTCTGTGCAAATATATGTTTGATGCCATTTCCGGTGAGAATTTCAGCAGATTTTCTGACTTTACAAGACGCAAATGTTTATATGACTTCCATTTACAGATCAATGTCCGAAATGATTTGAAAATCGGGAATAGTGTCGTTCGATGCCATTGCCATTGCCATTGTTTTCATCGACATATTCTTTTTTTACGCTACTGCCACTGAGAGGCTGTTGAATTCTGGGGTTAAAAATTTATTAATAGACAAAAGTGACCATCAAGTTGTATTTCAACACGCTACCACATACCAACTTATATGACTTTCATCCAAATGTCCTGAATAATATTTACAATGTAGCTTGTCCATGAACGTGTCCCATACCATTGATATCCTTTAAAATGTCTTTGACTTCGTTGACAGTCAGACAAATTGCGTAACTCTCCGGGTCATTGTCCTCAATTTACATTGCCACTTATTTGTCTACTACACGTGGTCGTCCAGAGCCAAAAATGGGGGTATTGGTTCGGACAGAAAGCGGGAGAAATCGCCTAATTTATTGGCTGAACAAGACAGATCCTTCATTAGCCGATCAGTGTAATTAGGGGAGAAAATGTTGCTTCAATTTCGACGTGATTTAAGACCGTTGCAACAACTTTAAGACGCTTAAAATCGATATAACTTATTCGGTCATTACCCACCTTCTTTTCATAACGCCCATCAATTGAAGAAGCCTTAAATAGATTTATTGCAGCCGGCCACGATTTTAATTGACCGGGAACGTCTTTAGAAACGATTAAAATCCTGCCCACAAAAAGCTTCTCTCCTTTGTATGTCTAAACCAGGTGGTGTCCGCTTTCAAATGTGCACTTTTTGTACCGTTTTATGCACGGTTGATGCTTTGAAAGGGATAAAAAGGGTTTCTCTGGGATAATTGTGCTTTTTATAAGACATGAGCATATCTTTTTGGTATACCGTACAGAACAAAAGGTTTGGAAGCTGAATGCGTCGGCCATAAAATAAGTGCACTGAGTTATACGAGTCCTAATAAAGACATTACCCCGGTGCTGAGCTTTTTACGGCATTTCTTGCACCCGAGGGGGAGAATACACCTAACTTTCGAAGGGGTTGCAGCTAATCGTAAAACGCAGTAGTTGGCACAATTTCAACCCCCACCCTTGCGTCAAACAGTGCCTTTCTCTTCCTCCTATAATTACACCACCGGACAAAACAAGGACAAAAAGCTTTATTTGGAACACTGAAACTACGCAGATGATGACCGCTGCGTGAGGTATCGGCGTACAAATGCGTCGGAGAAAAGCAAGGTCCTAAATATTGGACAGGAAAGTTTGCAAATAATGTGACTAATATAGGGTGGAAGAAGATGCTTTTAGACGGATTTCTCAGGGGAGGTAAAATTTTTACTTCCCCTGGAAAAAAGTTTTTGCAAAGATTTCGCGCGACCTTCTGAAGTAGGGTTCCTCTAAATAAGAGTTAGGGTCTATATCACCGTTTGTTTGTTCTCCTTTTTCGTCCCTGAGAGTGATAAAGAGGTTATGGAAGTGTATAAAAAGAAAATACATTTAGGTGCTTGCAATAAAATTTGCAAAGGTTATATAACTAATTAAAATCAGTAACTAAACCGAAAACATCTTTAACAACAAAAAGTTATGCTTAAAACTGCTATGTTTATTTATTTGAGGCAAGTAGCATAAACCGTACTTCTTACTCCATTCTTCCCCTTTATCACGCTCTTGCGATGTGCCTCAGGCTGGTGCCGTGTGAGCGGAGTTCTGAGGACAGGATGCCAAAAAAATAACTTATGTCACATTTTAATAATCTTTAAAATATTATGAATACCGTAAAACCAGATATAATCTAATATATATGGCTATAAAAAAGTAAAATCTTACAATTTTGCATTTTGCATATGTAACGAAGAAGCATAAAGTTAAATGGATACAACGAGGGAAACACTGCAAAGCGACCCTCATATGACGGGAGAAAAGGGAGGAAGACGAAGCTCTCTCTTATCACCGTGCTCAGTCCATAGAAGCAGTGGCTGAGTCATATTCCAATCCTACTGGCTAGCCTGCTGTCCTAACTTTGGTACATACATAAACTTTTTTCTGAAGACATAATTTATGCAATTTAAGGACACAAGATTACAACCCCTTGCTACAGCCACCCTTATAAAGTTTAAAGTAAGATATGTGAATTATGCATAAACTAAGGACAAATTTAAGACTAGGGGGATTGAAGGCATTGCCAAAATTAGCACTTTAACATCTTAGAGGAGGTAAAAAGGACCCCCTTTAATAAGACATAAAGGACTTTGAACATTTCCTACCCCCACTGCAAAATCATTCCATAAATAGAAGTGCAAAATCATCATTTCCTATCCTGTGGGAACCTTTAAATCGTGTTTTAAACATGCTCAATCGCTCACTCCACACCCTTCTTTTTGCCTCATCTCTATTTTTGAATAGTCTGCATTCTTAAAACATGTTTGAAAATGTTATTTATTAAATAAAGATCCGGCCATGGGAACGAGCTTTTTAAAGGGGTGAAGACACGTCAAGGAAGACAGGAAGAAAAACAAGGGATTGATTTGTGGGAACCGAATTTATGATCTTCTAAACAATGTCTAGTATGCAATGTAACGGCAATATGCAAATAATAAGAAGCATAAAATGCCTTAATGATGCCCCCTGATGAACTTTTGTCTGTCAGAAGTTATTAGCTAACGTTCCCTTTGTTTACATTTCTGCCTCCACTCCGGTCTAAATATAGAAGAAAATTGCGCAGTATCGAAGAAGAAAGGACTGTTGTCGTTCGAGGGTGGCTTTTAAAAAACTTTGACACTATACGGCAATAAAAAGTCAATTTGCCTCTGGAGAGCCTCCGATCATAAAAAGCACGTTTGATGTTATAAAATATAATATTGCGGCATAACAGCTGTGTCTGTAGACATTATGATCGCTATATTACCATTTTGACAACGTGCTTTATTTGCAACTAATTCTCTCCCCAGCTGCGTTGTCGTATTTGTTTTGTGTTCCGATGAGAGATTAATTAAGGCCCCGGCTCTGCGTATAATATGCGTAAAAAGGTAATTGGTCACGCTTTACTTAATGTTCTCTAGCAATTAGAGATAATTTATGCATGTGTGCGGACACATAATGTCAATTGTTCCAATTAAGCGCTGCCCAAAAGCATGACTTGACACAAGTGCGTTTCCGTAAGACGTGGTTACGTAAGAATTTCTTGGATAAAGGTAACTGTTGCGCACAGCGGTAGGGAAAATCTCACTTGATGATGATGCAATAGAAACTACGCATGACTCTTTGTCCAAAACCCGCTTATATTCATTACAATTAACAATGTGCACTATAAATGAATAGAGCAAACAAAACTCATTTGACGTGTCATGTAAGGAGACAATTAATTTTAAACCGGCTTTAGAAAATGAATCATGACAAAATGCTTCCGAGATTGACATATAACAGGTGACAAAAACTTAGCCACGCTTGAAATGGAATTGCAACTACAATGGTGAATATATAACGAGTCTTTCTTTTGTTCCGTGCGCACATGGCAAAAAAAAGTTTGTTTGCAGTTGAATATGGTTTTGGAAAATGCAACGAGGGATTTTCGAATGCGGTCATTTTCAGGATGCAAAATAACGGGATTAAACACGCATGTTTTGCGGTTGTTGTATGCAGAAAAGTGGTCAAAAATGGCGTAAAATACGCGCACGAGCGGGTCTATTGTCGAGTACAAATAGCGGAAGCGGCAAAACTATTGTAACATGTTTAATTACACGATTGTGGTTTTATTTGAATAAAAAGGTGTAACCGTAGCAGCGTTAATACTTAAAATTAGCATCATCATGTTGCATGAATAATATCCGCCTGGTTTTAATCCATTTCCAATTTCAGTTTTCTTGCTTTGTCATTGTTGACACGAGTGAAAAAAATCCTCTTTAAAACCACTTCAATTTTGGGTCCACTACTTGAGATTAAAATGCAAAAAAGTGGTTTTATGTGATCAACGAAAAGTATGACATTGGATGCCTTAAACGAAGATAAATATTGTAACTTAAATATACTCCGTATGTCTCAGTACTTATGACAAGTTATTAATATATATAAATTTAATACTAAGCATTGGATGCCGATATCTTTTGCAAACAACCCAAATCTAACGGTGACATCACAAAACAGCTCCAGCAGAGAGAGAACATTACAAAACTGAGGCAATTTTCAATTTCCATTTGGACAGAAAAAAAAGCAAAATCCTTTGGCAGCGAAATGGACCATCATCAATTTTCAAGAGCTCAAGTGAGTAAACAGACCAGATGGCCAACACTATACAAAACATAGGTGAACTTAGAGGATTTTAAACCCTTTTAACTGTTTAGAACACTAATAAATTAGCCTCCTTTCACCTATGACCGCTTTTAAGGGGACGGACTCGAGAAAAGGTGATTACGATTTAACAAGGGAGAAAATAATCAAATCGGAGGATGGCGACAACAAACTATTGAGAAGAAGAAGAAACGGCACAAGCCCACGAAGAAAGACTCTGAGGTCGGATCCATGGACATTTAAGACTGTTTAACAATGCTTAAGAGCTCTATTTATGCAGAGAAAACTCCGCTCAGGCTCTCTATTAGAATTGATGTTTACGAAACTAATAAGACTTCTTCTCCTTTTTTCTTCTTTGAGGCTTTTAGCATCCATTCGACGAAAAAGAAGACGGATTAGACCATTGACGTATAATAATACTGTATAATACCTCAATGGATTAGACTTGTGTTCATGGAGTTGAAATCAAATAGAAACCGCACAATAACGGCATAAAAAGGATTAAGTGTGTTGCACTTTCAAGAGTATTAGGCTGCTCCCAGACAGGAGGAATCTGAAGAAGATACTCGGAGTATCCTCCTTTTCAAACTCTGAGTTTCCTCGGGGGATTTTCTCCATTTCCCCCTCCCGCGCACAAGCTGCGTGGGCAGATTTTTCTCCTCGCACCCGCGTTTTTTCTCCTCGCACTCGCGGTTTTTGGGAGGATTTTGAGAATTTACTCTGAAGATCCTCCGGGTATACTCTCTTATATTCCTCCAATCTTTTAGATGTCTCGATTTATATCTTCCCCGCAAGGCATCCATTTCCTTTTGGCTCCTAATAAAGAACCGCCAACATTGTTATATATTTGCTCTCCGCAGGTACGAGCTCTGCTACCATTATGATTACAGAGTCCATTACAACCCTTCTACACACATTTGTTGCATATCCGTCAAACCCCGGGGTGTCCGGCCATTACATCGGTTCATTAAGACACATATCGAGACGACTTCTTTATTTCCTTTGTGTTCGACAGAAGAGAGGTTTATTGCAAGGGATCTTCTTCTTTGACCCCATTCAGGGCTGACAAACTGCTCTCCAGTCTATTATATATTCAATAAGTGGCAACCCTGATTTCTCATCATTAGCCCAGTGACAACTGCAACAAAAGTTTCGATTGTCATCTTAACTGGTTCAGTTGAACAATTTCTTCTTCGTTTTCTGACAACCGGGGGTCAACTTGTTAACCTCAGCCTGTCGTCTTCATTTTCCAGCAGGGCTAATTCAAGGAAGCATGCGTCGACGGTAGCGAAAAATGGGGACTAACGAGGCAGGGATGCCAGTTAATATTGAATTTACATAAAATGGCATGACGTACGTACATCATCGATAAATACTCATATGTATACGGATTCGGATATAATCTATTATTGTGCTATAAAGCAATGAAGAAGGCAACCTTTACGGCTAAAAGACTTCTATGCAGAAGTTCTATCGTATAATTGTAATAATAATCTGGCAACACTGATGACAGGTACTATTTTAAACCAGAAATTAATTTAGCAAACTTCCATGAACAGAATTTAAGGAGTTTCCCCCCGGTTTCAACTTCTTCTTCTAGAGGGGTTGCGTGACTTGATTAATGATGCCTCGGTTTTTATGGACGCAAAAGAGGAAAAAGGGTCATTTGATAGTTACCATTTTCGCTAAAAGTTGCCATTTTTATCCAGGTGTTAATGGCACTAAAAGTAGGTTAATCTTATTTATAACCTTACCATTGGTTAATCTAAAGTAAACATCGGTATTCAAAACAGGCGTCAGTAGTCCGGAGACAGTGATACGCACAATATTTATTTGACAAGCCAACTCTGATCTCTTGGTCATAAAAAGATAGCATATGACGATATTCCCAGGTTTAAATTAGCCGCAGTTTTATATTTTGAGGGGGGATAAAAAAGTTCACAGGTGTTTTGTTTGCCAAAAACTTTAGACGATTAGAAAAAAAGAAAATATCGATCGATACACGGAAGCTAAACTGACGGAAAAGGGGTTATTATCATAGAAACTCTACTTAGTGAAAATGTATATTGACCACCAGGGTTGCCAATATACACTCGATAATTTATGCATTATGTTAAAAGTCTGGCGTTTTTACGTTTAATGGCAGCCCTGAATTGACGCGGATATATTACATAATTAAGACCTTTGATTATTTGACGCTCTCTGGTGGAAAAACCAGAGAGAAATTTATAGCCCTTCTCACGCCTGAATTGCTCCTCCCTCTTTCCCAAGGGATTGATTTAGTGCCGGCTAATAGCTCGATAGGGAATAAATGGACGATTATTCAGACTGGGTGGTGTGAACATATTCATTTAATAGACAACAAAAGAGCGGCGGAAATGAGGGTTTGAATGAGTTTCACACTATTATCGAGGAACATGTAGTTTCTCCACCAAAGTGAGCATTTTCCTGGGACAAGTAAAGAGTGACGCGCTCTCGTAAATTCCGGCTTCAAATGTCGGCTGTAAAACCTGCTCAGATTCGTCTTAGTTGAGATGTCACAGAGTTCGTCTTTTTGTGGCTTCTTTCGTGTCGAGTTTATCGCAAAACATGATCTGACGACCATTAATATTAAGGGGTTTGTTCCTTCCTCGGCTAAGAAGGAAGCGCGAATTTGAGCTTTTATTTCGCGTTTGCACAAAGGCTATAATCGTAAAAGGGTTCATTGCAAGTACAAGTTTTGGATGTTTATGGGTAAGACAAGGAGTATTTTCGTTTCATTGCCCCCTTTCAAATAGATAAATAGATAAAAAAGGATCGGCTCTTATGCTCGGAAATGTGTGTTGGGATAACACGAAAAAGTCACTTCCGAGCAGTACAAAGAGGATAAAAATCCCATATTCGCCTCTTCAAAATCATGAAAGTGTCTTTGTCTAAAACCGATTTTATTCGCAAATGGGTTCAAAATAGATTCCTCATCTTTAAAATACAAGACTAATTACTTTAAAGTTTAAACACTTCCACGTTTCTAAGTAAGTAGCTAAATATGTTTATACATTCCATACATTTCTGCCATTCTCTCTCAAAATAAATCCATGACTTTATTCGAGACATAAAAGTCATGCAAGGCGACATAAATTTCTCACATTATATCACTACTTCCCATACATATATACATTCATGAGGCTAAAAAGCTCTAATGCATGCGTATTGAATCCTCCTTTAAAAATGCACAGGTGCACATTGAAGGAAGCAGCAGTTTAAGCGTTACTTCATGGCACAGTGTTTTCAAGTATAGGCTTCTAAAATAATCTACAGGTCTATGGATTAAGCAGTATACAATAAAGTTCTTGTTTGTCACCGTTATAGTATGTGAAATGGTAGACAAAATTGTTATTACGAGTACGTTATCACTTTATAATATAATTATTTGTTTCCAATCTAATACCATTGTGCTATCAGCGCAACATGCCCAATGCATGAAGAGAGAAGAAGAAGAACAATCGGCTTTGTCTTCAAGAAAAAAAGAAGCAACATCGGAAATGGAGGGACAGGCAGCAGGTCAAAAACCTGGTGGTGATTATGTAACCAGACGAGACTATATTGTTATTGTAGATTACTGTAATGATTGTAATTCTTGTTGGGTCCGTTATTCCGTAAAAGGCCGGCAGAATCATTGATTTGTAGACTCGATTAAAGTGAAGCTGTATCAACAAAAGAAATAAATTAGATAAGAACGTTTTATGAACAGCGTTAAAACCACTTTGCATTAAATTCAGTGCTGACCCCGTTTTCGGGATGATAGCCTATTTCCGTTGGCAAAAATCGATTCTTTTGTTTGGCCAGACCTGAACGTGTATAACTAATCCTCTTATTTATAGCAACTCGTGAAAAATGTAAATAAAAAGTGGCTTTTGCAAATGAGGGATGCATTTCAAAGATTTCCCCGGCACCGGATTTATTAGGAATGTCTTCCGAAAGCGGCGCCATAAATAACCACTTTTTACGAAGCATCACTAAGGGGGTTGAAGAAGGAGAAGAACATTCTTCTTTCCGTTTGAGCGCATCATTTAACAACCGTAAAACTGTTTCAGAAACCCAACCCGGTTAAAACTAACAATTCACACCATAAATTGCCCCGACTTTGCAACTTCCCTTTTCCTTAACAAGCTTTCAACTGACCCACATAGTTTTAACCCCATTGATGCTACTTTGTTGTTAGTCGTTCTTTCTTGATCCCTGCTATTTACCCCATGTCATGCACGTTGTTGCGTTGAAAGAAAAGGAAGCGTATCAAGGAATGTTAATTCTGAGGCGAGGCCGACACTTACGAAAGTATGACATGCGTATTTGAGGAACAGGAGGGGGTTAAATAAGCATCATCCAACACCTAGAGTACAGGGTGGGGCTTTAAAAATTATGTTAAATGCTTTTGAACTACTTGCTTGTACTATTGCTTAAACTCATTCTTCAACAAGTATACATCATGTTGTACAGTATATCATTCTCTTCCCTAAAGTAGATAAATATTTCCCGTATATATAAGTATCCTTCCCGTTTGCCTCAATCACCCTGTAATCATACATCGCAAGAGCAACACATGCACCCAAGGAGAAGGAAGGAGAACGAAGAAGCTCCATCGAGATAGAGAGAAATGGCGGGAAAGCCTCGAAACAAAGCCCAGAGCAGCCGGCGGACAGCCCACTCAGCCCTTGCCAAAGCTATGCACACACACCGTGCGCCATCATCGCTTAAGTAAAAGCTAAAAAGGCAACGCGCGCACAGGCCACAAAAAAGAGACGAACAAAAAACATTGTCTTGTTTTAATAGCTCCGCTTCTCAATGGGGTAAAAGTCGGTTTAAAAAGAAATAATAATGTTGACATGAGTGGGGGGATTCCGGCTTTTTTGCTGAGATATTATTATATAGGAAAGTGTTGCGGGGATTATCTGTATGGCGCTTAAAATGGCATGTAATGAGTCTTCTCTAAATAGTGCTTTTTGGGTTAATGGTAGCTGTTTAAGAGGTTTATTTTAAGAGGGAGATAAACGAAAAGTTTACAAGAGCTTGGAAATTGGAGTTTTGCTAAAATGTCTCGAAATGGCACAAAAAGCTTGGGACAAAGAAATAGACGAATTCGAGACTTGGGCCTTGTTGGCATGACTCATGTTCAAGTCTTATTCATATGTCACAACTTGACCATACATGATCAAAGCTCATCTACTCATAAAGCTCTTCTAGCTCCATTTGAATAATTTCCCCATTTATGCCCAGAGTACATTCAATATTTTCAAGGCCAGTCATTGTTGTGTCTGAATATGTTGATGATGACTGTTGTTGTAGCTCGATAAAAACCGATGGACAAAGGACATCAATCCAGAGATGTCTTGAGCAGTTTAGTACTTAATTATTTATGACGACCTTGAACAAATGGCAACCCTGAGTATCATTACAAAACATGGCCGTTTATTAAAGCGCAATGATTTTAACAGTTCACAGTTTAACACTCACATTGACCAGAGGATAGCCTACAAATCATCATGACTTGCGTTCCACACTCCCCGCAGAGTTCAATCCCAACACCTCATAAATCAACACAAGAGGAACTTGGTCACAAATAGCCTTGTTTTAATGCCAAACTCGACCGATTTATGTCCATTATTTTTGTCATTATAATCCCATCTGAAAACCCACACCCAATTTGAGCAGTAATTTGGGGAGATGGAGAAAAACACGGCTACTGGTGTTTGTGTCAAAAACTCAATCTCAGTTTATTTGCCTTGAGCGATGAAATTGTGTCCATGTGGAGTGAGCCAGGGTTGCCATATTTTCCTAAACTGATCCAAATTACTTTCATATATAGATCTATATATTGAGCCAAACTGGCAACCCTGTCATGGAGTGAGCCAAACAGCTATTTAGTTTTCTTGTCATTGCTTATTTGTCTCCACTTTTAAATTAGATATCATCAGTGGCTCGAGGCCAGAAGTTGAATCACCTTTGAGCGCAATTTTACATTTAGAAGCTTTTATTGTTGTTGCTTTTTCGGCTATTGTCCTCTGTGTTTATTTCATCTGCTTGTTTTCCCCCCTCGTCTAAAAACGACAATTAACACATTTAAAATGGAACAAGAGCCAGCAAACACTTGATCTCGGAAAAACACATTAATCAAAAGTGAGGGAGTGGTGATAGCATTATTACTATTATATTTTGGAGACTATAAACAGGTGGGCGATTTGGTGCAAAAAGGGATTCCATAATGCATTAATATTAAGATAGCTCATAAAAATTAATTGCTCTATCTGAGTATCAGATTCAAAATGTGTATAATTATTAATATTATTGAAGAGTTGCACTTGTGTATATGCTTAAAAACCATAAATCATTGTTATTTATTGGCAAAATGTCAGCCCTACATTGACATCCTGAGGGTGAAATTACCCTCCTCCTCGTTCTGTTTGCTCATTGCTTCCAATTTTGGCTTTGGCAATTAATAATGCAATGGAACAGAAGAAGAAGAAGAAGAATCACCGGAACTGAAGGTTACATTTGTTGTATTGTTATTGGAGATGGCTTTTGTGTTTTTGGAGGAGGGGGAAATGGATGTGTCAGATTGGACATACATGCGTGTAATTACACATGTTATATGCATACTGTGCATTGCTTTCAGAGCAGTGTTCATGTATGCAATGTTTAAAATTACACACGCGTCCAATGTCAGTGTTCACCTTTAGCTAATGGATCTTGACTAATCAATGCAACGTGCACTTGTAACCAGAGATTTGGACAGCAGGGGAGTCAGGTTAATTTGATGCATTTCAAGTAACTTTTTGTATTAATATGGTGAAATGTAACACCATGCATATAGTCTTGAATATGTGTAATAAACTCATGTTTAGCATTGAAAGAAACTACAACTCAAATCAAGCTTGACGTAAATGAGTCGTCATTAGTCCAAATTATTGTCAAGTCATCCCATGAACACGTGTTAAAGTGTCCTTCCACAAAACATATTGTCTGATATGACAAAAAATGACGCGTTTGAAAATAATTACTTTTTTGCCTCTCTTTAACCGAGCATGAAATTTGTGATCCGAAATCATCCTCATCCCCATTATATGGAAACTGGGTGTAAAAAAGCAGAAGCAAAACAAAGGGCGTTACAGAGTGTTTTTTTCTGTTCGGATGTAATTGCACGGCCATTATTTCACTTTTCATGCAACGCAAGAACGAGAAAAATCACCCTTTTTGCTCGGGTGAATTAGGGATGCCATTTTATTCTTCTTAAACAGCTTGTGATCCTTCTGTACAATGTACATTTCCATAGTAATTTCATGTGTTTTAGCATCCCTGATTTAAAATAGCTGCTTCCACCGTCATTAGAGTAGCTGTGATTGCGTAGCTTATGAGGTCAATTTGAATTTTTCATCTTTGACAGGAATGGTGTTTAAAGAAGGAGATATTTCAGGGCTGCCTTTATAGAATAAAGCTTAGAAACTGCTTTACTGTGACTGTAACAGAACTCTGAATATTAGTTATTATTTCGTCCCTGAACAGACTCCCCATCTTGATCTATTGCATGTAATTCCATATGCGCTACTATGGAAAGTTGCTATTACCAGCCAGAGTATTAAAGTGAAAAAGAGTCAAATGGTCTAGCGGTAATATTGTTTTAATGTCCAGCCTGGAGTAAGGAGAAACGTGTAATTTTCCACGTTTATTTACAACTACCGAGCTAGGCCTTGCTGGCAATCGAGTGCAACAAAGCACAAAACCGTAATAGGAGCTCGAGGCACAGATTTCTTTTCTCTTCATATTCCCACCCTCCCCAATTTTCTCTGGACCTTTTCGACCTTTCTCTATTGAAGGCTTTTTAATGGCTCGAGCCACCGCAGCTAAACTAATGCAACTTGTGCCTCCATTTCTTCTACTTTGGGGCTCGAGGCAAAACTATCTGACAGCGCTTCCGCTAATACACGGTGTAATAAATGGACAAGTGGACTCATAATCATTAATACTAATAATACGTAACCAATGCTTTTTCCAATACATGAAATATATCCTCAATAAATGCCCCCTGCTTCACCTATGTCATATTATCCCTACTAATGCACACACGAGGGCAAATTCACCTTTGCAACAGCAATAATAATCCCATTTTTAAAGCCCGGTAGCAAACACGAACTCCAGCAGATCTTGCGGATCCATCTTTCAGCCTCCCATTAGAAGAAGAAAGAGGAAGAAAAGGCAATTTGAAATTGCCACTTGGCCTCAATCTCGAGAGTGTGTGTGAAAATGTCGGTTTCTGCTCTCACCGCCGGGGTCAAGAAGTGACACAACAACCATGGAAGTGAAAGGCAATAATATCTCTGTGGCAGGACTATACGATCTGATGCCAGCAGTCACGTGACCTGGATCCCCTCACCATCACCGGATATTTATTGGATATGAAGAGGTTGCGAGAGTTGTGGAGAGTTGTCAAATACATTAATTATATATGAGCAGTATGACCAAAGATATTTTATTATATATTTGAACATATCACGAATACTGGAGGAATACACAAGCCTAACGCCAAGTTAGTAACAATTAGACGGGTTCTTAGCATTATGCTTACATTTACTTCTAAGAGTCAGAGTTAAAGCTTTGATTTTGGATCATCGCAAGCAGTTCTACATCTCTCTACACCTGAAAGCCCAATCTGTTTACGCCATCTGAAAAATAAACTGTCACCTTGAAAAATATCGAATCGATAAACCGACATGTTATTATTCCTATTTTTCCATTGGATGATAGCACCTCAAGAGTGAGCTCCTGCTGCGGCTGCTCAAAAGACAAACCTTAACGATGATTTCCATCTGGGGTTGACAGATTGGCTAATTCTAGTGCTTAATATGCTCATATTCAGCTCTGTAATAGGAGAAAATTATTAAGGAAATGGCAACCCTGATTTTCCACCCCCACCAGCGGGGGTCACACACTCACAATGCAACTTATCTGTGGCAGAATCTCGATCGATTGCTGCTTCGTAATGAGCTCAAGACCGGGGATTAGGACACTCAATGCATTATAGTGGCGTTTTAAGTGCATATAATTCCAACACATGCGGCCAGCCTCCGGGGATTGTTTTCCTTCGCTCGTAAAAGAAAGGCTGCTCATTTTCGTTATAACGGCTTTAGGCTCTAATTATCAATAGATGAAACCTGACTTTTAGGTCAGAGCCGTGAAAATGGACCAAGTGCAAAAGACATTAAAACTTTCTTCTTCTGGTGGTGGAAAAGGGGCCTTTTAAAAACAGTTTGGGGATATTGGACAAACTTGCAATTATTGCACGGACTGTTAAGTGTTGGTGTCGCGGATTACGATTAGTGGGATTGTTCACGAGCCGAGTTTCTGAAACAAGTTTAAGACACTTTTAAATAAACTATTCAGCGGCATTCACCGGTATTTTGGCTCAGTTTTGCAACACTAAACCAGATAGATCGTCTTTGAAATTACCAAAAGTTTCTCATAAAAGCTTTTTTCTTTCTCAAAAGTGGGGGTTATTTGGTGTTGAAATCTCTAAACCATGTGGTTAGCAGTTGGGACGAAACTTTTGTGCATTGGAAAAAGTAGCAATACCGATTATGTTTAATTTGAGAAGGGGGTGCAAAGAGTCTTTTTTGCCATATTGCCACTCTTCAATATAAAAATGAGAAGAAAGGATTTTGACAAATTATTGTATATTTTTTCTTTGAAACCTACTCGTAATATTGATTTTTTTAGAGTTTTTATAACTTAAAAGTAATGAAAAGGGTAAAAAGTATAAGATCATGCAATCTAAATACCTATTATTGCCTTTTTCCCTATTTCAGAGTAGTTCAACATTTTCTTTGTCTTAAGTGAGCCTTAAGTTCTTATCGCTATCTCGCTTTAATTATTGCAATAATAGTAGCTTATTTAAAGCACAATATTTAAAAAATCGCGTTATTCGCAAGAAGATCGTAATGTGAAATCTACATCATGGTAAGAATAGAAAAACTGAAAATTTTTAACTATTGTCATGAAGTAAAAAGTTACCTTGATGTACGCAGATATTCCATTTCATTCTCTTGCACGTGGCCTTGGAGGAATTCAAGAAAGGCAAACCGTCACTATCTCGGCTGAAGCTTGAATGTGCAGCCGCTGAAAACGATGGTGACAGCCTTCAGACGAAGCAGTTCCATGTGGTCGCCTTCGACGGGGACAGCTTCTCCATCCGAGATGGGGATAAGGACTGTAGCTTGGACGATGTCTACGAGGCGTTGAAAGCCTTTCTTGGGGGTAACTTTATGGCACTCAGTGGGAACACAAGGTTATCTTGCAAGGAAGATGTCAAAGATTGGATTCGGAGTCAGGAGCACAATCTGTTTAAGGAGCTGAATAAGGTTATTGCAGCTGAGAAGCTGGCCGCCCCAGTTCTTCAGGACTTGCAGTTTGACAACGATACATCTTATGAGAAGGGCAGAGGACTCGTTATCATAATCAACATTGAGGAATTCCATGCTTCAGCTAAGCTCTCTCCAAGGTTCGTAATATGAAATTTGTTAGGTTGAACAATTATTAGTTCAGATTAAGGATGTGCGATATACCGATACCGCGGTTTTAGTCGGTATTTTTTCAATACCGATACCGACGTCGGTATTTTCAAAATAGTCGGTATTACGTTTTCGGTATTTTAGAAGACCCTGACCCCTGGAGAAATATTTGGTTTGCTTCACTCAGTCAGGCAGAATGAAGAAATCAATTACTATTATATATATAGGAAAGGTATATACTTATGTGATAGTTTTACTAGCAAACCAATATAACACAAGGAGGTTTGTTCTTAGAACTTGGACACTATTAATAAGTTTAAAAAGTTTAAAGCCTATGTCTCTGGATGATGCAAGCGGGGATGCCAGAGAAATTGATAACATTTGTACTTGAACTTGTACTGTAAGAGAATGACAGAAGAAGAAATTTTTTAATCCATTTCTACCATCAATACTTTTAGATACTTTTAGATACTATAATACCTTTGTTATATGTATTTTGCTGTTTATTTAATAAATAATAGTTAAATATTTGTCAATGTACTTGAGTAGAACAAATTGTAGTTTATGAACTACACTGCACAGTACATAATATAGAAACCTTTGCTGTTTTGGGCGCAAAAACAGGGTCCTCCCTTCAAATTCTGTAGTTTTATTAGCCTTAGACATCCCTTAATGACCCCTTTATTGTACTAATCAAATTACCAACAAATACCGACTAATAGTTGGTATTTTCCAATACCGTACCGACAAAATACCGACTAAAGCTTTTTTGGATATCGCACATGCTTAGTTTATGGTAGGCTATTACAGTGTATGAGACGCCTGAGCCAGTGGAGGAGCAGCGGTGTGTGGGTAGGACAGAGTGTAAGCGCAATGCAATGACCGTTTGTGGCCCAATGAGGTGTCCGCTGAAGGCAGAGGATATTTGCCAGGATGAGGTTAAAATGGTGAGTTTTACTTGTATATGTTAGACTATTATAGTGTGTGAGACACCTGAGCCAGTGGAGGAGCAAAGGTGTGCTGGTAGGACGGAGTGTAAGCGGCAGGCAATGAGTGTCTGCGGGCCGATGAGGTGTCCGCTGAAGGCAGAGGAGGTTTGCCAGGATGAGGTTAAAATGGTGAGTTTTACTTGTATGTGTAGGTCATTACAATGGAAGAACAGCGGTGCGGTGTGATGGTAGGATGGAGTGTAAGCGACTAAGCGTGTCCACTGAAGGCACAGGATATTTGCCAGGATGAGGTTAGAGTGGTGAGTTTTACTTGTAAACTGCAAATTTAAGTATGGAAGTGAGATTGATGGCGTTTTTCAACAATTAAGTCCAATTGCTTTCTAATATGTGAGGCGATTCTTGGAGGAGCCGCCAGACCAGAGGTAATAAGATACAATCTAGGAAATAAAATGTGCTAAGAGGGGGCCGTGGTAGCCGTGATCGCAAGTCGCTTGACTCTGACCCAGAAGGTCGTGGGTTCGAATCCCCCAGTGGCATGATGATGAAAATTGCGATCACAGCGGTCTAGTGAATGAACCGAAAGGTAGTGCCCTAAAATATACAATAAGGGATCACTAGAAAAATATTTTAAAAAAAGTTTAGAAAATTACCACGGATAGTCGGTGAAATTATTTTGGCCAGATGAGATGAGAAAGTAAAAACGCAAAGCCTTGTACCATATTAGACATTATAAATATCTTCTCTCCAATTTGAGCTTTAAGGGACTTGGCAACTGTACCTCACAATATCTTAGTTTGTATTATATTTGGTGCCATCTTGGCAACTCCAGAGTCCAGATTAAGTGACAAGAGCACAAGAGACCCATTTTTTGTAATATTTTATTCTCCAATTTTTAGACTTAAAGTAACAATTTATATCAAAAAATATTTGTTTACTGAACAATCTTTATATTCCAGCTTACAGTCCAGCACCCAACAGAAGAATGCAGCCTCCAACCCAGACGTACCTGTGAGATGAAGCCCCGCCGGGTGCCCTATCAGGTCAAGGAACGCTACTGTGACATGGTGCCCCGGGAAATCTGCTCTCAGCATAAATTGGCCCCGGTCAGAGTGAGGAAGCCGAGGATTAAAGTGTGGTGTCCGCCACGGAAAGGTAATGAGAAGACATATTTAACTCATTTAGACCAGTATGACATCATGATGACATGATGACAATGACATCAATTTGGTAACAAGCAGGGTTGCCAGATTATTTTTCCCGTTTACGGCCAATGGGAAACGTAATATCTTTGTTTTGCGCCACCTTTACCGGTAGATGGCGTGGCAGGTCATAAGATCCAGTACAGGGTGCGGCGCGCTATTGGAAACCACTTTGAAAATGGCATAACTCTTGTTAGGTACATAGTTTGATGTTTGTTCGCATATCATTT
>LR140131.1:0-19322 GCA_900659605.1 Tisbe holothuriae
CGGCGGCATATGGACTGTGTGCATGGCGGTCTGGCGGCGTATGCGTGTAAGGTGTGCGGGAATCAGTTTGATGTGCAGAAGGATTTGTGGGCGCATTTAAAGTGGGAGCATCCACTACAGTGGAGGAAGGAGAGGGGGTCGAAGCAAGTCATGGAAGTTGATAGGAAAGAAGAGCTACAAGAGGAACGTAATGTTTCTAAGAAGGTAAAACAAGAACCAAAAGCTAATGAAGAACAAGTGTCTAAAGAATTTGACAGTATTTATATAAAGCGAGAGCCGCTACAAGAAGAAAATGATAATCTGGAAATGTCTACTAATGATTCTGAAGATCTGACTGCATCCACCAGTGATTTGGATACTGATTATAAAGCTATGGTTGTGAGTTCGCCAGAGCAAGAGCAAGATTTCATTACCGAACCTAAGAAGAAAGAGAGGGCTGAGCTAAAGTTGAAACTAAATGCTGGCCAAGAAACTGCTGAGAAGCCTATTTTCTGCATCTATTGCGGGTCGCAATGCTTTGGAATTGGTTTGTTCAATGAGCATTTAAATGATTGTTTGCAGATTTAAACGTATTTTAAGCATGGCTTCTATAGAGCTATAGAAGCTACAAGTACATGTACTGTAGTTCTTTAATAAACTTGTTAACATAGATGAAATAAGGTTCAGTCTATTTTAGTATAATAAATCTAGGAGTTATTTTGCACAGATTAAACCATGGGCTCATGCCGATTGTAAAATGGCCGTTTCTCTCTGCCCTCTTGATTTTTTCCTCAAAACATTATTTTTCAAACCCCAATCAAAACTAAGCCACCTTAAATCCATATAACTTTTATTTTCTATAAGGACGTGCGAAACCGAACCCCCAATTTCGGTTTATTCAAAAAACCAAAACCGACCTCGATTTGCAAAAAGTCGGTTTTAGCAAAAAAACGGTTTTCTAGACATTGGAGTTTTGAAATTTTGTGTGGTGTAAACACAGACTGGGAGAAGAAATATGCGTGTCCTTCTTTAAAAAAAAAATATTTTTCTAGTGATCCCTTATTGTATATTTTTGGGCGCTACCTTTCGGTTCATTCACTAGAACGCCGTGATTGCAATTTTTCATCATCATGTCACTGGGAGGATTCAAACCATGACCTTCTGGGCCACAGGTCCGAGTAACTTGCGACCACGGCTACCACGTCCCTCCTCTCGTGTCCTTCTTATTGCGTTAAGGAAATTATAATATAAATTAGGTCTATCTCATATTGTTCACTTCCCCTTTGTACTCTCTTTGAAGCAGTTTCATAAGGTGGTGTTCCTAGTACTACAAGATTTACTGCATAAATAAAAAAACAAAACCGATTTTTCAAAAATATGAAACCCGACCTCGGTCGGTAAAACTCGGTATTCTACAAACCGATCGTCTTTATTTTTCTATGCTCAAACGTCCGCTTATTTAATGTTTCACCCTCCTCCAAAATCAGTCTCGTATTACTTCATTTACTTGAAGTCTTGAATACTTATTTAGTCAAACATTTCTTTTGACGCCTGTACATGTGCGACTCAGTTGGAACTTAAAAAGAGCATCACCACCATGTCCAAGCCCGCCTCCTTCTCCTGCCCCCTCTGCGACGCCATCTTCCGCAAGCACGACACCTGCCTGCGCCACATCAAGATCGAGCCCCACGATGAACCCCAACCTCCCGGCAACATGGAGTGTCCCTTCTGCGACGGGATCTTCAGGAAGAAGGAGAGCTTCATGAAGCACTTCATGCTCGACCATGTCAACTATGAGGCCATGAAGGGTGAGGTGAGGGTTGCTGTGGAGAATAGGAAGGATATAAAGTGTGAAAAGTGCCCGGCGGTCTTTGCATTGGAGGAGAATTATAGGAACCACAAGGAGATGGCGCATGAAGTGGAAATAATGGAGCAACTATATGTGGTCAGGAATAACAATATAGAGCAGTCTATTCAGAGGCCCAAGCAGCCAAATGTGACCAAGATTGGGAAAGTCAATGGAGAGAAGCCTAAAGAAGCTATAGAAGTAAAGTCTACTCCTAGCGTACAGAAGCCAGTAAACAAACCGACAATCACAGCAAGGAGCGTTAACCTTAAAACTACCAGAAAACCAGAAGCTATTGAGCAAAAGCCGATACCTATTAAACAGAAGCCTGATACTGTGTTTAAGAAGCCTAAAACAAGTTTAGTTCATCTTAAAGCCACCAGAAAACCGGAAGCCATAGAGCTAAAACCTGTTCCTGTTGTAAAGACACTTAAAATTGACCACAAAAAGCCTATGGGAAGCAAGGTCAACCGTAAATCCACCAGTCAGGTTAAACCAGTCAACTCTATTGCTATTGGACAAACTCCTATAAAGAAGCCCATTATTGTATCTAAGAAGCCTAAAGTAAACAAAGTCGATGGTAAAGTTGACAAACAAACTGCATTTGAAGCAAAGTCTGTTTTTAATGCAGAGAGGTTGAGTCAGGTTAAGGCTGAACATAATGTTGATCATCCTATTGTGAAGCCAGAACCACCATTTGCAGCTTCTAAGGCACCTAGAAAATATGAAGTCCCTGAGCTTATTGAAATGGAGTCTTCTAGTGAAGAAAGTGATGATAGTGAATCTGATACTGAAGGAGAACCCACTTCGGCACTCTCTGAATACTCTGGTTCAGGCACTGAAGATGAAACTGAGGCTGAAGGACCTCTTGATTCAAGCGATTTAACCTCTAATGTTAGGGGTCCTGGTCGTCCAAGAACATTGCAACCGAAGAACACTAAAGCTGGCAGGGCTTGGAGGCATAAAATGAAGAATGAAAATCTTCCTTTGGCAGGAAGTTACTCCTGTAGATACTGCATAAAGAAACTGAAGAGCTTGCCAGAATTGAAAGAGCATATTAGAGCTCATTTAAGAAAAGAGATTCCGTATCAGTGTAACAAATGTGAGACAATTTGCAATAGTCAAAATGCTTTGAATAATCACAGAATATCAGAGCATAATGTGGCCAAGCACATCTGTGAAATATGCGATGGGCAGTTTGCCACTTATGACTCAATTATGACGCATAGGCGGGATCAGCATTCAGCTGAGTACGTGTACCAGTGCGAAAAGTGTGTTTGGGTCTTTTGTACACTGTCTGCATTTTACTTTCACAGCAATGATAAACATGGAGATAGTAAAAGTGTTACATGTGAATTTTGTGACATCAAGTGTCCAGACAATGAGTCTTTGAACAAACACAAAAAGAAACTTCATCCAAAAGAGTTTCCCTATCAGTGTGGATATTGTTCCAAATCATACAAAATAATGACTAGCCTATATATTCATGGGGTCAAGAAGCATAATGTTAGAATATCAAGCAAGGGACAGTATAGAAATCTGACTGGGTATAGCTGTAAAGTTTGCAATAAAGAGTTTGAAGGGAGGAATTCTCTGAACGAGCATCTGAAGGGCAGCCATGCTGAGCAGTTTCCATACCACTGTGACTACTGCCCATATGTTGCAAAAATTTATCAAGGACTCTATATGCATAAAATCAAGAAACACAAGGATGAAAGGTATGTTTGTGGACTGTGTGAAGAGCAGTGTAATGACTCAGAAACACTGACACAGCACAAAAGGATCATTCACCAAGATCAGTACTCATTTCAGTGTAAACACTGTCCAAAAGTTTACCGCTCTCAGGGTGTACTTTTTAGTCATAAAATGAAGAAACATAAGAACCAATGCAAATTATGTGAAGAGCAACTGGCGGATGCGCAAGCATTGGATGAGCACAACAGAAATATTCACCCAGCTGAATACCCGTACCAGTGCAAGCACTGCCCTAAAGTCTATAACAGTTCTACATCTCTTCTTTTGCATACACAAAAGAAACATGCAAGTCATACTCAGCCAGGTTGTTGTGAGATTTGCAAGAAAAATTTCCAAACTAATGACTCTCTGATGGAGCATAGGAGGACAAACCATGCTGAAGAATACAAATTTGGATGTGAAGTATGCCACAATGTGTACCTAAAGTGTACAGCACTACGACTACATTGTTACAGCAAACACAGGGAAAACAGGAACAGGTGTGGAGCTTGTGATATTGATTTGAAAGATTCTCTTGGTTTAGCTAATCATAGAAGGGAGCTTCATAATGATGAGTTTCCTTTCCAGTGCAATGACTGTCCAATGGTATATGTCTCTCAACCTGCCCTATATTTACATAGAAAGAGCAAACATGATCTTCAATCGTCAAAACATAATAGATTCCGAAAAGTGTGCCAAATTTGCAACAGAACCTTTACTACACTAGAGCTTATTTCAGCGCACAAAAGGAGTGAACACGCGAGTGACTTCCCACACCATTGTAAACATTGCCCGATGGTTTTCAAGTCTTATCCTGCTCTATATTTACATAGAAGGAATAAGCACAAAACTATGTCAGCAGATGGCCAGAGAGTGCGGATTTGCAAAACATGCCAAGAGTCTTTCTCATCTCTGCCGCTGTTAACTGCTCATAAGAGAACTGAGCATGCAGAAATTTATGCCTTTGAATGTAAACTATGTACAGCTATATACGACTCAGCATTCGGGGTCTATACGCACATGAGGAACAAGCATAAAGATCATGCAGCCATCTGGGAACGTACACCTTGTTCTGTCTGTGGTCTAGCTGTGAAAAATATTGAAGGCCACATGAAAAATAAGCACAGTAACGTGAGGAATTACGTCTGTCAGCATTGCCCTGATAAGGCCTACAAGCAGGGCAGTGTGTTACAGAAGCATATGATCTCATACCATGGTCTGGAGACGAAATACTATTGTCAGGCATGTGTTAAATACTTTCCAAGTGGGTATGAGCTCAGGATGCACATTTGTAGAGGAAAGTAAAGCTAAATTAATTTATCACTAAATTACATGTACATGAGAAAAACAAAATAAAATGTCATAATTCTAAATTCCAGGGGTTACCCAAAAATTCGATTTTTTTGCGGTATTGTTTTTCTTTAGTAAGATGTTTCTAAAGATACTCAACTACGAGTCCCCAGAGGTCTCTTGATGTTTCCTGTCTTAAGACTATATGAAACACTGACGATTTTTAAAAGAAGTGGTCAAATAACATCCCAGTTAGCAGGGACCTTCCGGAACCCAACCACTAATCTTTTATAGAAATGTATAACCTGAACGGTACAGATGAGTGATAGAAAATGAAAATGTTTTAAGCATTTCCTTTTCTTTTTGATAGAAAATTGCAATATTTTCGTTTTTATAAAGTGGCTGGCACTCTACTTAATTTTTTTTGCTATGCATCCCTTTTATATACATTAGGGAGCTAGCTACCTTTTTACAGGTTTTAGGTTCATTGCAATAGGGCAAGGGCAAAGTCCAAGAGGTGCATCTGCTGAGATTGCCAGTAGCACCACCTCTGTGACCTGTTTGGCTTGGTGTGGCAGCTTTTTGGAAACCGATTAAAAATCCATCCGCCAAGGCTGGAATTCGAAACTTGGCCCCTTGCATGGCTATGGAAGATGCACTCTTTTTTACCTTACAACGGTCATATGTTTATCGAACCCAGGTTCTACACCGTTGCCAGATTGGACGTTTTACGGTCAGAATTGGAACTTTTAGAACCCATTTTAATTTGGAGTTGGCTCATTTATGAACTGTCTGGATTTGGTTTGGCGCATTTTTAATATTGTTTTAAACGATTAAAATCAATGTAGTGTTTATATTTAGACATGACCGAGGACTAAAGAACTCAATTACAAAATGATCTATTTAGCTTCTTTAGAAAAAAATGACAAGCCTCTTAGGACTATCTTAACCCAAAAATAATTAGAGCAAAATTCTCATATTAAAGTATTATATTACATATCGATGTATACGCCCCTCGTAAAAACAAACGGATTTAAATTTTTCGGTTTTGGAAAAATTAAAATGTCTAAGCACATATTTTGAAAATATGAAAAATTAAACCCCTAATTTTGAGCTTATTTTCTTGTTTTGGATCATGTTTGGTCCCATTGGGAACTTTTTCGCCAAATTCTTCAGGCAACCCTGAAATCAACCATTAACTGCTAACTGTTTTTTTTTCTAGAACTATTGCATTGTTCCAGCAGTCCAGCTAACTGGTCAGCTGTATAACTCAAATATTAGGCCGCGGATTATAGATACCATTCCTATTCCTCCCTCTGCATCCATTCCGAGCACATCAACCAAAATGTCGCCACCCGCCACCTACTCCTGCCCACTATGCGACGTTATGTACCGACAACCCGCCAGCTGCATGCGCCACCTCAGGATCGAACACATTGAAAACCCAGACGTAGAGCCAATCAACATCATAGAGCCCTTAGAATGCCCCTTCTGCGACGGGCTATTCAAGAAGAAGAGGACTTTCCTGAGACACCTAAAACTGGATCATTTGCAGTATGAGAAGATGAAGGGAGAGGTGCCGGGTGGGACAAAGAAGGACATCAAGTGTCAGCGATGCCCGGCTGTGTTTGGGACGGAGGAGCGGCATCAGTTCCACATGGATGAGGTGCATGACGTGGAGATTATTGAGGCTGAGGAGCCAGCTGCTCAGGACGTGGGGGCCATTGCTGAGCCGGACGTAGTTGCTCCTGTGGCGAAACAGGACGGTAAACAAGAAGACAACAATAATATTGATTCTGTGGACGATGAATTACAAGAAGTGGAACAGCAGGGGAGTAGGAAGGCCAGTAAGAGAAGCAGGACCTCATCCAAGTCTGATGATCCTGATTATGACTTACCGCGGTTCAAGACTGAGAGTGGAGCATTGGTGGACATGGAGGAGTCTGGCTACTACTCTCCTGTACCCAGTGAGGAAGCTCCTGCTCCTACAAAGAGGCGTCGTGGTCGGCCGAGGAAGATCCGTGTGGTGAAGGAGCCGGAAGTGGAAAAGGAAAGCGCTTTGGAGCATGTTGAAGACAACACAAGAGACAGAGCAATCATTGAATGTTCTGGAAGAAGAGAACAGAAATGACCAGGGACTTGAAAAGGAACCTGTCCAACAACAAACCAATATCCCAGAAGCTGCTGAAAGTCTCTTGTGCAAATTTTGCCCTAAGCAGTTCCCATCTCTGGAAGCTCTCACTGCTCACAAGGGGGATCATCGTGATAATAAGCTTCCTTATGAATGCGACCAGTGTCCCAGTTCCACTTTCTCTCCGCCATATCGTTACTATCAGCATCTTTTGAGGAAGCACAAGAGTCGCAAGGCGTTTGACTGCGACGTATGCACGGGTGAGTTTCAAGCCTACAATGGTCTTGTCAAACACAGAAGAGAGGATCATGCTGCAGAATACCCAAATCAGTGCGATCTGTGTGCTCAGGTTTATGAGAATTTACTTGGGCTTCAATCTCACAATCGTAAAAAGCACGGGAAAGTGTCAGTTTCTACCGCAAGGAAACCCACCTGTGACGTGTGCAAGAGGGAGTTTCAAGATTCCAAAGATCTCACTAAACACAAGAGGGAGCATCATTTTAAAGAGTATCCATTCCAGTGCAACTTTTGTCCTCAGGTTTATCCAAAGAAGGAAACACTGAAATCTCACGGACGATATAAGCACAAGAACTCGGAACTGTCTCCTGTTAAAACAAGAAAATCCAGGGCTACACAACAGGAATGGGTGTGTAAACTGTGTGACACTATTTTCATCTCTTCTGAGCACTTATCCCTTCATAAGAGGGACCAACATGAAGATGAATATCCCTACAAATGCACAGAATGCTCCTATGTATCACATAAGAATAATAACTTGTACCAACATAAGTACAACAGGCATTATACATATTGTGAGGTTTGTAAAAAGAATTATTCATCTGTGGCAAACTTAAAATCACACAATGAAATGGTACATGACATTTAAAAGCTCCCTTTATGGTGCATGCTCATGAATTGAATATACAACTTTCATTCGACAAATTAAAACATTCCCAAATTTATTTCATAAGTAATTTCGTGAAAAATGACAATACTAAATATAATAACATTAAAGCTTCATTTTTAATTATTTTCTTTAACAATATCAGTGAATATCTACTTGAAAGACGCTCAGAGTAATATTAGGACGAACTGAAGGTCGCTTCAAAATCGCTTAGGTGAAAACCTGAAATCTAGGGGGTGATCGAAAGTGTCCAAAAACCACGAAGCTCTGCTTTTATATCATATGGCCGTTATAGTTTGTCATGCAAAAATAGTAAAATACACCTGTAAAAATGCACTACACATAAATATCATTTGTCATACAAGTCTTTTTTATGCTATAACAATATCATAGCAAAATCTATGCCCCTAATTCTGGTGGACTTCTAAATGGGCTGATGGAATAAACTAGGTGGACTAAACTAGGTAGAGCTTGCACCGGACTAAACTAGGCAGTGCATTTTGAGGCCAGGAATAAACTAGGTGGAGGTGCAGAAGGCTGGAATAAACTAGGTGGAAAATATCAGAGCCAGGAATAAACTAGGCAGCCCAAATGGGAATATCTGGAATAAACTAGGCAGAAACAATTATTGTTTGACCTTGTGCTCAATGGGTAATTATTGAAATTGCATTCTTTGACTAGATGCCACCTGTATTTATTTATGTATAACATGGTTATGCCCATGCACCTTGAAGGGATGCATTAAAACTGTAACATGCTATAACACAGTCAATGTCACTCGCATTATATTAGTACATAATACAGTAACTCCCTTATTATAGAGCACACAATTTCCACTTTTTTACTGCATTAGTAGATTTACATTTTACATCAATTAGAGCCAAATATATGGGTTTCAGTATTCCCCTAAAAGCTTGAAATTGTCATTTTACTACATAAGAGCTTAATCATTAATTGTACTGCACCTAGTTGCAACAGCTAAATTATGCGTCAAAATTACCGGCAATGATGCAAAAAAGAGGATAAAAATAGCCTTAGTGATGCCACTCAATGCCATTTGTACTAAAACTACCAAACTGTAAAGAGCCATTTTAACTTAAAAACAATGTTCATTTAAAATTTACTTTGCTCATTATTTTATGAAGTCTACTGGCACAGTAGGTAGTTCATGAAAAAGAGTTCCCACCTAGTTTATTCCTGCCCAAATACTCCACCTAGTTTATTCTGCGCACCTACTTGTGCTGCCTAGTTTATTCCACAGCAGCACCTAGTTTATTCCTGCGCCAAATATTTCGCACCTAGTTTAGTCCAAAGTCCCCACCTAGTTTATTCCGAGGGCTGCTCTACCTAGTTTATTCCGCGTCCCCTTCTAAATAGTCTTTGAAGTTGTGAACGAGTGATAAAATATCGACGAATGATGGCTATCATTTTGGTCCGAATATAAGTATATTCCCAAAATTCTATAATCCTAAACAATATCAGTTCGCATAGTGGTTGCAAGAGTGTATTTGATCCCTTGAATACATGACGAGCAAACTGAGATTTGATTTGTCTAATTGCAGAATTTGGCCTTTCTTATAGTAGTTGGAGGTCTAGATGTGCGGATAAAAAATAATATATATGAGCCTAACACTATGTTAATGTAAAGAGGGCTTCAAATATCAGGTTGGGTTTTACGGAAGACTTGTACTTAGTATACCAATCCAAATGACCACTGTATTAGAGGACACGGATCTTCTCTGTCCAATTTTGAAAAATTGTTCAGAGACATTTTATGCTAAAACACTACAAATAAACATTTTTCTCTGTTCCTAATATAGCATAAAACGTTTAATCAAAGTCCTTGTCAGATTCATCATAGCTGTTGTACATAGCGTCAAAGTTTACTTCAGTCATTGAAGTAAAATCTCACTTTCTGGGACGCATAACGTCTTTCGCGTATTTTTGATCTAATCAAAAACTCTTTGAAACAAAACTTATGGCAAATGACTAGCGTAGAACAACCTCTGAAATGAGTTTTATTGTATCTCTTACAGTTAGCATGTTATATGTTAGGTACTGTATGTAGTACTTGTGTACTATACGTATATGTCAGTTCTGGGACGCATGGCGTCTGTCGCGCGAGAAAAAGGGGAGAAGATCCGCGTCCTCTTAATACAGGGGTCATTGCCCTAATATGTTTTGATATTGACCTAATCACAGTTATCCTAAGAAGTCCAATTGTTGGCAATGCTGTCGCACAGAATGTTTATAACGTTGCCTCATCCATGCTTGCACATCTACGTCTAATCATTATTTTACTGTACATTTCATCTTTGCCTCAGAGCAAAGAACTTCTCCAGAGTCCATTTTGAACTAGCTAAGAAATTAGAAGTCGGCATCCGACTCATTAACACCGAATGAAATTACACCAGCTACCGCCGACTTGACGTTGGAGGTCTTGAGAATAGATTGCCCCAGGACGAATTATGTTTAATCATAATCTCAATGCATGCATTCCATTTTGTCGGCGGCGGTAGGAAGAAGAATTCTCTGACCCCGACTGAGTCACACCAAGCGGATTCAATTCCCAGGAAAGAACAGAAAGGAGCCCGCCGTTCGTTAGCCAAATCTATGTGCCATTATCTTCTTCTTCTCTGTTTTGACCTGTGGCCGTCTCACCAATGAAAATAGTTCTTATAATCCTTCCTTGTCATTGCCTTAGAAGTCTCTCCCAACAGCTATGAATAGGACTGGTGCGGCGGTGATAATGACGACCAGCAGCAGCAACACTGAGCGGACGACGACGACGACGCAACAACCTGCAGCAGAGAGATCGGCGGTCAATGCAGCTGCTGCTGTGGGATATCTCTTGAGAGTATAAGTGCGTTTTTGAGCGAGCAGGTACAACCCGGCTTCTTAGCGGTGGTGGTGGTAGCAGTGTTGGTGCAAGCAGCAACAGCAGTAGTGTTGGTGTGTGAGCTGCTCAGGGCAACAGGCTTCTTCTTCTTCTCCTTCTTCTTTGCCCCTCTGGCACCAACAGTTTATAGTTCTTCTCGAGTTCACCAGAAACTGAAGAAGAAGACAACAACAAATTGAGAGTGTAAATGTTTATACTGCCGTGAAATTGAGTGTTGCTGATTTATGCACCGAGTTGTTTTGAGCAATCCATCACGTGCCAATTTCATTGAAACGATTGTAGTGTTGATCTCATTGAATTGGAGCATGGAAGGGCCTTAATCGTATTGTTATATAATCATGACTGGTGGACGCCAAAGGTAAGGTATTCATATTAAATATCCATGTTCGAAAACGGGAGTAGTAAAGTTTACATCCTCTTTGAAACCCTATAAACGGGACACAGAGAAAACTTTCCGCTCGTATCGGATTGTAGAGTATATGGTGGAGAAAACTAAAGGGTTCCCCTTTAAAATTACCTCTTACTTTGGCTTATAATTCTCCTGGGGATAAGGCACTCTCCTGTGTTCGCAAGTGTGTCATTATAAGCTGAATATGGAAAGTTGTCCAAAAAGCTCATTTTCGCAGTTCCAACTTTTTAAATGGTGCCTCGTGCGCGGTGAAATGGCGAGAAATTAGACAGGACCGTCGGAGGCATAAATTTACATGCTGAAATATTTCATCTTTGTTCTTCCGTTTCAAACGGCCGCTATTTTGCATAATTACATGGTGCGTTTGAGTTTGGCGTCCATAATGAAATAAAGATAGTGTGGTATATGCATTGTTATTGCACATAAACGTCCCTTGCGGACATCCGTGCCATTTTTAAAAAACGAGTTCCCTCTCTGAATAAAACAACTTCCACAGTGGCTGCACGCGTGTAATTGGCATTGGGCTCCCAAATTAACCTTCCGTATTTGCATGTTCCAATTATTTTGGCAATCAATCCACTATCGACTTGCATTCGCTCTCCACAAACTGCATTAGCGCTGCATGCACCAATTTACGACACTAGCTTTTACGACCTCTGTAGAGAACTAAGAGGGGGGACTAAGTCTTGTTATCCTCATAAAGCACCCACAGGGTTGCCATTATATTGCAAGTTTTACTACATTTCTCCCAATGTCTTCTTAGTTACACAATCACAAAACGGCATCCCTGATAGGATCTTTAATACCTGCATAGGGGTTGGCGTCATTTTCACCATATCATCCAATACCAACTCAAACAAATCCACCCTCGCGCATATTTCTCACGCAAATGTAGTCACCACGCATGCACCTGTTTCATAAACACAACAACATATCGGCAACAAAGAGTTTTCCAAACTTTCCCATGAGCCGCTCTTTGTAAAGATTGTTATTATTATTATTCTAGCCTTAAGGGATGCATGATCTATGTTCGAATGTCTTAAGCGCACGACAGTTTTATTTATTGTTTGCTATTCCGACCGTGTGCTTGCAACTCCAATGGTGTCTGATCGATTGAGAATTCTCGGCACGAGTGCCATTGTAGGAGAAGGAGAGCAGAAGGAAAGGAAACGGGAGCTAGGAGACGTCCAAAAATGGTATTTTGTGTAATTTACTTTTTTGGTTTAACTGGCCATGAATACAGCTTAGAAGACAACGTTTAGAACGTAATGCAAGTTTTTAATAAACACAACAAGTTAAATATTATATGTAATGCATCAGGAACTAATTTCTAAAGATGCGTCCAACAGTAGCTTGAGAAAGTACCTGCCAGACTCGATCTGACTTTTATATGCTTGGGGCGAAGGGGTTGAAAAGAAGAAGATGAATATAATAGAGCCGCTTCCCAAGAGAGTAAAAGGGTGGAAAGCTCTTCGATTGGCTGTTGGAACTACATGCGGTCGAAAATTGCAGCAGTCTCTCTATTCACTTGCATGGAATGAACAACGTTAATGGGCTCTTGGTACAATACAGATGTTTCGACTTCCCGGCTACTTATTCATTGTTCTACATGAGCCCCTTGTGGTAGTACTTTATTCGCCATATGCACGGATAATAAGGCAGCATAAAACATTACTTTGCAAATGCTCTACTTCCGGTTGTATACTGCTCGTGTACCTATTCTGAGAAGAAGGACGTATTAACGTGTTTGGAACATTGAATGCGAAACAAGTACATTGTCTTATTGTAAGATCAGAAAGACATTCATATGCATGTTAATTGGGTTTCTTAATTTCTTGGTTGTTACTAGAATACTCTACTTATATTTAGTTATTACCGGCCTATGTCACACACTTTCCTGCCAAGTTTGACTTCCTGTCTGGAGAACTTTATACAAAAGTAACTCACTGCCTGACCGAGGACCAGATCAAACAATGTCGTCGAGTCCCTTTTCCCGTCGTCTGAAGAGTTCATTCCACGGAAAACAGAACTTTTTTTCACTCGAGCTAAACCGACGCTTCCTCTCTTTCTTTTTATTATCATCACGTTCCTATCAGGAGCGTTGGCGATGATGTGTGCATCCCGCGTACGGCGACCAAAGCCACAACTGCATAATATAATATTAATACCTCCTTCTCTGTCTCCAATACCACGCATATACACGGACGTCCCCCTCCTTTCCATGCTGCTCTCTCTGTACAAAGCCGGCTTTTTTTGGTGAAAGCGCGTCTGAAGGGAGAGCCGCATGCATGACATTTAGACTTCATGGCGTCAGTTGACCGGGAGAGAGCAAGCGGGTCGGAGCTCTACACTGCACCTGCTCTGTATAAATGTGTATGCAGTGATTTTTGAGCGGTCCCTTTGTGAAGTGTGCTCAAGTTCATCTGCCCTCTGTTCTGCAGATGCAGTGTTGTGTCAGATCGTTGGAGGTCATTTATAAGTGTTGAGTACTTGTGATTTAAAGCTTTTAAGGCTTCTTTGAACTATTCAAGCATGGTGCTTGTGACGACGACAAGGCCATCATCGTCTAGGCGGCCCAGGGTCGTGGTAGAACAGCCTTCGGCGTCGCCGGCTAGGCCAGTCTCGCTCTACTCGCCGTCGCCGGCAAAAGTCCTTTCGACCAATTCCGTGTTTCTAGGTATAATTTATGCGATTTATAGACAAGTCTGTCGAAGTCGGAAAAGTGCATTTTTTATATAATGCATTTACCATATGCATACTAACTACTTGGTCTAACTTAACATTTTATTTTTATTTTTAGGCGTGGGCTCCATTCGAAGGAGTAGAAGCACTCCATTTCAAATGAGGTAAGAAGATAACATCAAAATAATGGAAGCCGGCGAATGCACCTTTTTATCTAACGAGGTTGTTTATATCGGGGAAAAACATATATTTAACTAACCTACTTTATTAAAAAAGGTTGCTAAAATGCATTTGATATGACAGTCTCTTAATAACCAGACATTCAACTTGTTTCTTTGTTCTTTAGATAGATGCACATATCGAAATTCTGTACATTCCCGAGTAAAAGAGTATTTTTAGTAAATGGGAAAGAAATAACCGGAAAACCGCGAAACACGAGCTATAAAAATAATGGGATAGAGAAAATAAACAGCCCTGGCCTCACACATATTATTTATTTCGCTGTTCTGGGGGGTTTGAAACACGATTAGCGGTGGTGGCTTTACCAATTTAATATTGGATAAAAACAGACGGTTGGCATTGAAAACACAGCCATTTTAATTCATCATTAAGTGTCATAATATCTGCCTTTTTAAGCATCTTTTTTGCACGTTTATCTACTTTTAAACCTGCTTCAAACCATCGTGTTATCCTTGGTCCTTCATGACATTGCACATATGCTGAAAAAACCGTTTCCAATTCAAACATGATTGCCTTCAATTTAACACCTTTATTTATTTATGCTTCATGTTTTTCATTATAATACAATTTTTTCATCGTCACTCTTGTTTGCAAAATTATTTCCATTTTCTCTCTCGACCGTTTTATACAAACTTTTTTTGTCAGCTGCCGTCGACTTTTTTAGCATCATTATCCGTTTAAAAAAGGTGGTAAAACTTACGACTGAAGAGAGAAAGGGCATTTGCTTACATAGAACTGTATTTCCTCGGACTTAACCGCATCTATGTTCTTATGCGTGGTGCTAATAATGGTTCCCTTTTTCTCTGTCTTTATATTAACCGATGAGGAAGCGCGAGAACAGAACAGAGGCCATTATTGAGTAATGCTTGGATGACTTCAAAATATCCACACAGACAGTGCCAAACTAATAAGAGTTTTAAAAGACAATGTGCAGCTCCTCCCTCTGTGCGAGAATAATGTCTTGTTTTATCCACGTTAAGAGCATTGTTAAACCCCTCTTTTTATGCGTAAAAAGACCTTCATTGTCGCGCATGACAACGGAATTAAGACTCCATTTTCTTCTTTGTCATCATGTTCCTTCTTCCGTGGGCGTGGCTGATAAAAGAACTCCTCTTTTAGATGATAATTTGACAGAGGAAAAAGGTGATACAATTCGATAAAACAACCCCATCTGCGCCCGTGGACATTTTTAACACTCGGTTGCTAAACATCTTTATTGGACACACTTTCACTCATTTTGCAAATTTCTGCCGTTTGTACTTGTATGGGTCACAAAGAAGCATCTTCTTCTCTGCTCCCCCTTTTTGGTATAACACCGACTGAATAGCAGTCATCAAGAGATAAGTTCAGATTACCTCCAACCAGTTTGCAGATAAGCTACAGCCATGATGGGTGTCTATAAAAGAATTTTCACTTCTTCTTCTTCTTCCCGGAGGAGAGATTTATTTTTCCCTTATCAAATATTTGCTTTATATACATCCTGGTTTGGAGAAAAATTCGAAAAGGACAACATTTGCGCACAAAATCATCCTTTTAAACTTCCTATTAAAGAGATGATGGTGTCATTTTTTGCCACTAAAAGAACCCATGTTTAGCATTTCAAACCCAACAGGAACTAAAAAGGTGGCATTTTGGATAAATTTCCTTTTTTGCCCTTTTCCATCACACACAGCTTTCTCCAAAAATTCAATTTCCGATGCTCGAAACAAATGAAAACTTGGATAGCGTGCCGGGAGCAGTTAGGTAATTGTCATTATTAGTATTGTTATTACTATTATGAAATTGGCGGTAGTAAAATGAACAATGTGCACAGGCATGAAGCGTGTCTTATTCAATATCTGGTGGAAAAATGACTTTATATAACACACGCAATCGGCAAGACACGGAACTAAATGAAGCCCCATAATTTATACAGCAGCAGCGATCTAGCCATCATAATAAAAAGGATTCAAAGACAGGCCTTCTTCCACTCCTTTTAGCTCTCCTTATCTTGTCTTAAAATCTTCACATCTGACAAAATTGAACCCTCTTTGTGTGTCCTGTGTGTAGATAGTTTTACTTTGAGGCCTGTGACGAGTGAAACGGCTTTGATATCACAAGGAGAACAAAGAACCTTGGCTACTGCTACTTATATCCACTTCAAAAAAGCTCTGTCCGGCTCAAATTGGCGCTAATATTATTGACGGGGAACAAAAGGCTTAGTAGGTAGTGTGCGTTTTCTTGGCTTCCTATGCCACATTTTCCTGGAACCAAATTGGAGCCTTTCAAAAAAGCTGCTCTTGTGAGACAAGTGGAACCGAGAGAGAGAGAGAAAATCTGTGCCAACCCAGTCAAAAATCTCAACTCACTCTAATATTAGCAGTCGACTCACTTCTCCTCGTCCGAATGGGAAATTTTGCAAATCTTATGAGTTATGATGTCTTTGAATACGACCCCCTTATACGACCATGCCCTCAATTGACCAGAATATGCATCACCAGGGATGCTGATCTCATTTTAAACCATGTTGTTTGGAGTTTTATGTAGACAACGACGTTTCTCTTCCTTGTTGTTTTACCTTTTCATTCGACCGTGCACTGATGCTGCTGACTAGTGGCCATTTTGACTCCAATGTGCATTCGAGTGGAGAAGAAAGAGGGAAACTAGATGATGACGATGACGATGAAACTAAACTTTTTGCATTGAGGACTGCTGCTTCCTTATTTTCTCTTGTGGATTAAACTTTGGAATGTGTTCAGACGGGGCAATTACAAGGGGAAAAGGGAATTACACACACTCTGTCTCCAAGTCGTATTTCATTGCTTGTGTTAAAACGAGGTAAAAGTGGCCGGTTTCGCTCTTCTCTGCCATACATCACACACACACAACAAACTCCCTTTCTCTTTTGAGTGGGTCCAAGTTTAGGACACAAATTCCAAAGGGCCACTTGTGGAAAAAAACATAAATGGAAGTCTAGATGTCTAATTTTAAAGTTTACCTTTAACAATTCATTCTTTTGTTTTAAACATTTCAATGATACCATCACGAATATCATATATAAGGCCAATGAGCATAATACACCTAATCCGTGGGCAGCGCAGCAGCTCCTTCCGTGATGGATGTTTGCCCCGTCAGAAGCGAGGAATAATAATTAGCCCCGACGCTTATTATTATACGTCGACTTCATTAAGTCTTTGAGCAGCAAAAACGAAATTTCACGCAGCCATATTGATCTTGTAGCAGAAGAGCTGAAGTTGATGAAGTGAAATTGAGTTTTGAAACTGCTTTGTTCTATAACTAAATAGTCCTTGTATGACCAATAAATGCGCATCCTGTGTCCTGCAATCTATCTTTGGAAGCGATCTTTCACTTTCTTTTCTCTTTTGGCCCCGAAAGAAAAAAAGGAAGATGACACCGGTGTATAAATCTCATTCATGTTTTAGGGGCTTTTTTGGAATGCAAGCACGTATTCATGTCGTACAGGGAGGGAGGTCAGTAGAGTTGGAGATGTACCGCTGATAAATGGGTTGGCATCGACTTGTGCTAGTGCAAAACATGCTTATTTTCCTGAATACCATAATATAAACAATCCGCATAAAGCTCAGAATGTTACTCCATCATAATGAAGTCATATCCAATATTTCACCACCAATGCACTATGGTCACATCTATCACTTTGTCGATCTTGAGTCCCTTGAAATGTTGAAAGTAGATGCTTTTATCGGTCTTCTTTCGTCCTCTTTTAAGCCTCTCTTGACCCACTTTCGCACTTCTTTTCGTGTAACCCCAAAGGAGCCGAGAGAGTAGTTTGCAGAGGCATTTCCTGAGCCCCCAATAGTAAAGGGGTGTGATCCGGAGCTCAGATAGGCTTATTTGCTTTAAGACTCATGAGAAAATACAACCCCGATGCGAAAAAAGACTTCTTGCCAAGGGTGTTATAAAAAGTACGAAAATAAAGCAGTGTACAGGTGCCAAATATAGGCGCTCAAATTGCTTCAGCACGGTTTTATTATTGTTTTGAAGGATGGCGCCTCTGGCTAAGGTGTATCCTGCGCAAATGTTCATGGAAAGGAAAATGTAATTTAAACCTTCTGTTCTGTGTTACTACAGCAGCTTGATTGTGTTTTTCTTCATATCAGGAAATGGCGGCAGACACAAGAGAGCATTATGAAAAATGCAACATTGTACATAGAATAAGCTGGTTTTTGAGACATTCATTAAAGGGCCCATTTCGATCCCAAATTTTAAGATTACGTCGTAAATATATAAAATTTACTCTTTAAAAGGTCTGATTGCAGGAGAATTCAACCCTCAATATATAATAAAAACCTGAGACGTCTGGAGATGAAAATCGATTTTTTTGGGAGGAGAAACTGGTTCTAAATAAATCGAATAAAAACTGAAGCAAATAATCAACTCAATTTTGGTTTCATGATGCTCTCCTGACCATGTTTTATGACATGTCTAAAATCATGCTATATAAAACTTTTTGTTGGTTTCATAAGCTCAGATTCCATCGTTAATTAGGTTTAAACTTTTAAAAACGAACCCCTTCATGCCACAAACTCGTTCGGGGGGAAAACTCTCCCGCCAGATCCAAAGCTTAATTCCCTTGTTCCCCATTCTTTGTACAGGGTGAACCATTTATAACAAACATTATTATATTTAATGTTTCTAGATAATACCGGGTGCGATTTTTTCACCCTCCTTTTAGAAGTTTGCTACAAAAACTTAAATATATCAAAATAATTAAGTCCGATTTGAGCCAAACTTTCAGGGCTATTCTTTGTGACATTAAACCACATTTTCCTTTAATTAAATTCCATTCAGTGCCAATGCATGCCTTCAGGTGGGCCCTAAACCAAGATAAAATGTGCCTTATATAGCTGACATCTATATTAGCCCACACATCAGACCCACATTGTTTGAGGGACTCAGTATTTCTGATATAGCTAATACATGACCCCATCATCATATGCCAGCAGATTATAAAGTAATACATTTTGGTATTTGGTGGTATGGAAACCCTTTGGTCTTTTCCTGGACCTTGTTTCCAGTGACCCTCAGGAGAGAGGTTTGCATCAGGGCTGCTGTATGTACTGATTTTCTATTATGTTGGAATAAAAACTGCTTCTGGTGCTTCTCATCCACTTTCTGCATCCATGGGAGAAGCATATACTATGGAGAGAGCCAGCTAATCTTACCCTGTTAACCTGAATCCTCAAAACT